>VDFB02001851.1:0-112773 GCA_007258455.2 Sequoia sempervirens
AAGTAGTCTGGGTTAGAATGCACCGAATGAAATTGTAATGCAATATTATCCGAGGATCTTATATGTGATGTATTAAATCTATTATAAACCTCTAGATGCTTATAGATTTGACTCACACCCAATGGATATAACAACGGTCTAGTTGTACGTATTCGTGTAGTTTACAGTATTTGTTTGTCACCTAGAGCTTGCTACAAATTGAAAATCATTGACTATCTTGCTGGCGGATTGTGTTTAGTTATCTCATGCTCAGATAGTTGATATTGTCTATGAACAACCAATTCTAGTTGATATTATCTTATCGTGTTGAGCTATTAAGTGAGATCATCTACTATTGTTAATGTTGTTTATAATAATGGTGCAGAGGTTGTAAACACATTAAGGGATCACCCTCCCCGGCCTTGCAAAGCCCGAAGTGTACGAGGCTTTTAAAGTCCTCGTCAGTTGGTCCAGGTCCTTCGAGCTGCCTTCGATTGGAATTGAAAATTCCATAGGTATATTAGAAGACAAACCTAGTTACATTGTAAAAAGAACCAACATACACATCAACCACTGAACAACCACCTCTACAACTGACTTTTTAATCTTTTATGATCACATGAAACATAAAACATACTAATTTCAAGGTTGTTAACATCACTATTGAAATGTTTTAATTTTTTGACCTTTCAAACATTAAAAAGTACATTATTAAATTAATCATGTAATGGCATAAAAATTAAAATCATGAATTAATTATGTAACCACATAAGTCAAATGCCATTCATCAAAATTAATCAAATAGATAATATAATCGCATAACTTATACATTTCAATGTCATTGATCTTCTTCTTCATCCAACTCTTTGTCTGTATCATCCGATCTAGATTCAACATTGTAAGGATTGGTCATATCATCATCATCGTCATCGATATCAGTTTCGATAATGTCATCATCCACACGGATGTCATCTTCATGAACATTAACTCCTACATCATCATTATCTAATTCCTCCTCGCCACCGACATCTTCATGGGGACATCATCAGTAACCGTTGGTCGATCATCATCTACATCATCTTCTAGTTCTTGATTTATCTTCTTCTTCCACCACATTGCTGCTACACCTTCCTCTTGGATCATGTCTAACAACAAATGACCAACCGGTTTACACGGAACCTGCAGTAAAATACCTGCTCACATTGGCTTGGAAGAACATAGGGCTCATTTCCAGCTCGCTCAATCAACCTTGTATTAACCATGGTAAATCCATTATCATGTTCAATAACAGTTCTCTTAGGATCATTTTCATTCAATTGTAGCCTGTACCATAGGACGAGGAACACAATTAATCTGAAGGACTTAAAGTCACACTCAAGTATATCATCCAAAATCCCATAGTATCAATTTTCTGAGACTCCTGGATGTATATCGCTTTAGATGAAACATTAGTCACCTGAAAGACTGCAGTTATACCAGAATCACAAGTTTACTTCATGTCATCCAACATTTTGATTTGAAAGTTACAACCATTGCACCACATAGCCTTGTGGTGTTTCACCTGCAATATGTCAAACATGTAAAAATTATTGCAATATTGTCAGTTGATAAACATATTTATTCTTGGCCGAATTTATGCAAAGAAAACAATCTCAATATATATATACATCAATATACTTAAAAATAATTAAATAATATGGGTGATTAATATATTTATACGTACCTATTTATCTCTTAAACCATATGCTAAATCAATTTCCCTTTGTGTAACATTGGAATCTCCATTACAATGAGCTTCTTTAACCAATGAAGCCACACCTTCCCATGTTAATGTGTGACCAAATTGTTGACATCGTTCAATCCATACCATCATCCAATCAAGATTGTTGGCGACATACAAATTTAGTGCATCCCACTCTCGACCAACTATACCAAAATAAATTGAAATTCACAAACGACATATAATTAGTTAAATACCATAGTATACGACCTTAATTTATAATTGATGTATATTGAAGATTACAAATTAAATAAGTACAATATACATAAAAAACCATATGTAAAATGCATTCCAATTAATTTCCATGACCATCTTATAATTACCTCTCACTTTCCTCAATCTACCTTTCCCTAACAGGTACTCCCCTTCAAATTTATTAATGTAGTTGGGATCCCAAATGTGATCTAAGTGGGTCTTTGCTGCAAACTTAGGAAGATATTCACTAATGTACACCATGGTCTGGTATACCATATATCCCTCCACCATAGAACCCTCAGGATGTGCTCTTTGTCTAACTAAAGCATTCAAAAATTTCAAGTGCCTCTCAACCATCCACATTGACCTTGTGTGTACAGGACCACACAATTCAATCTCCTCAACTTAGTGTATGAGGTAGTGTTCTTATGCATTGAAAAATGTTGAAGGTAGACACTTTTGCATTTCACACATTAGACGAGAAATTTTTCTCTTCCAATAATTTATATCTTCTTTATGGATTTCTTTAGATGAGTAATGCATCTACAAGTGATTCTAAAGTATAAATATATTAAGCGATATTTAACAAAATATACGATATAAATTTTATAACAAATTAAAACAAATGCTTAATTATAAGATGTATTACAATGAATTGAATAAATCCTACTTCTACCTCATATTTTCAAGATCATATATAACTTGCTTGACATTGTTGTCAAAGTTAATGCGGGAGAGATAAGGGTAGAGCGTCTTGCAACAATTATAAAATAATCTTTTCATTATTTTTCCAAAAGAAGTAGTAAACCTGTGCTTGAAAGAGTACATGCATTATACAAGTGTATATAATATACCAGAATAATTACCTTAATGAAGGTATGCCAATCATGTGTTTTCATCTCTGACCCAAATTCACCTTTCTTTGTTATTATATTGTTTATGTTAGCAGCAAATCCTGTGGGAAATCGAATTTTTTGTATGACTTCTTTTATAGCATTGCTTTGCTGCTCTGTTAATAACCAAGGAAGGGCACTTATATTAATTTGGTCTCCATCACTATTTAATTGAATGACATTTTTCATTGCATGATTGGCTTCCTGAATGTCACTACAAATTTTGACAATTTTTTCTTTGTCATACCTTCCATCCAATATTTTCCATAATGTTTCTGTTATATTCTTTCCAATATGCATTGTATCAAAAAAATGCACAATTTGTAGCTGCTCATAGTAGGGCAACCTACTAAATTATCTGGAATAACTTTTTAGTCCCTGTGGAAGCCAACCATTAATGCCTTGGCGACCTTCATGAAGCATATAAGTTAAACAAATTAACAACGACAATCATTGTCATTTACAACATGATTAAACCCAACACAATATAAAAATATAAATTCAAAACATATCATATATGATAGATAGAAGCAATTTTTTTTACATTCTTATAGCCTTGACGATTAATTCTATTATATTCCAACTTCCATGGGTGAGGTGTCATTCTTCATGGTTTTGATGTAGTCTCCTCTTTCCCATTGAAAATATTTTTTTTAGTAGTTCGACACTTGTGATTTCTATGGAGGAAGTGCTTATACTCATCAAACACACCTTTCCTAAACTTGTTGAATAGCGTGTTTCATCTTTGGACCACAAATTGGACATGCAAATTTTCCCTTTGTTTGAGACACGCAAGATCATATATAATTGGATTAAATATGTCAATTTTTATAATTATATATAATGAATAGATTATTTTAAAAACATGCATGATATCTACTTCATAAAATTAAATATTGTTAAAGTGTAGTCAAACATTATAACATACCACAAAAATGTGTTAGCCCTAAGGCATCATGAATTGTCCATACAAGCATTGCATGGAATTGAAATTGTCTTTGTCCTATTAGTCTAGAGATGTCATACATAGTGACGCCATTCCATAACTTTACTAACTTGTCGATAAGAAGCTCGATATATACATTCATATCTTTAACTTGGTACCCACCTAGTTGAATGAACATAAACATTACATATTATTATTATAACCATTTCTGCCAATATATATAAATTAATGTACACTGACTATTGAATGAAAAATATAAGTGGATTATGCAACAAATAGAGACAAATGAGATGCTACCTAGTTAAAAAATTGATGTAAAACAAATACCCGGAACAATCATTGACAACATTATGTGCTCCCTCTTTATTGACATCCATGGAGGAATGGTATTGTTGATAACAAAAATAGGCCACACTGAGTAAATAGATCTCAGCTCTCCAAATGGATTGACACCATCTGCTCCCAATGAAGCTTGAGATTATGAGGTTCTTCTTTAAAGTGTGGCCATTTTTCCTCCATGTCCCTAGATGCAGAACCATCTGCAGGCATTCGGAGAATGCCATCTCCACTTCTATTTCATGCATGGTAATCCATCAATTGTGTTAAGTTTTCACACTTAAATAATCGTTGCATATGTGGAATAATGGGAATATAACGAAGAACCTTGCGAGACACCTTTTTTGTTACTTGATCTATTCGATATCTACTGATATGACATTCTGGGCATTCTGTTATAAATTCATGTTGTTTATGATATATAATATGATCATTGGGACATGCATCTATTGCTTGATACTCTATTATGATATCTTTCATAATGGCACATAAATCTCGGTATGAGCGAGGTAAAATATTTGATGGTGGTAACAAAAATTCACTAATCAATCTACAACAAAAAATAATTTATTCATATAAAAAATATTAATGGTACATATTTCATCCTTTATTTACTAGTGATGAACTAACAACAATTAAAATAGATGAAAAAAGATGACATATATGATATACCTTAACATCCGTGAGATTGCTATGTTTGATAAACCATTCATAACCTTAAAATTCAACAACAATAATACAACAGAGAGAATAGTTGTTTCAGAGCCTTCATAAAGGGGCTCGTATGCCTTGTAAAGTATAGGTAAATTATGAACATCATCAAAGTCATGTTGATCATTATGATCAGCTCTGCCACTAAATGTGGCATGGATCAATGTATTCGTACCATTATCTTCAACTGTGTTTTTTGGCGCATGATCATCTTCTTCCATAGGATCATTAACTTCATCTTCGATATTCATAGCTCCATGTTCATCCGCTTGCAAAACCACATTCTCTGGGCCGTGATAATCCATATCATCTACCCTAGGGTGCCCCACCTTTATAATAATGATAGACATAAATAAACCATGATCATGATCAAGTGATTATATATATATATAATGTTAAAACAATATAAACATTTACAAATTCAATCAATATAAACACATATAATAAACAACTTACCAATGGACGATAATCATGCCCCCCTTCAACGTGACCATGCTACCTACAATGTTTCTTAGCTGTTGTGATTAAGAGTCATCTCATCTTTAAGCCCTTGCAATTATTGCAAGGACAATAACATTTCCCATCACCCTTTATTTTTAATCTAGCCCACAATCTATCAAGTGTCTCTTCATTTTGTTCTGGACTAATATTATCTGACATGATTTTTCTTTACCAAGCTTGACTATTTAGATCTTCAAAAAATATCAAACTCACACTCCAATAATTTTTATTCATAGACGGGTAACATAATCTAATAATTATGATATTTTACAAAATTTATTACAACCACCAAAGAAGATGAGTCACGAGTTAAATATTTAAAAACCTTTAGTATTTTGAATTCAAAACTTATTAAATTTTGATTTTTACTATGATTTCCAACCCGTTAGAGACTCCTAAAATCAGAATATTGAACTTGATTGCAAACTTCCTACAATGATGGAGATAATGAGCTAGTAAGAGCAAGTGACCCATTCCCAAGGAGCAACAAGTTAGAATCATCATTGCTAATGTCAATGCGGATTTATCCTTTTAGTTAAAGATGCAATGTGTCACTTCTTATGACGAGCTTATCCCTAGGGCCCTCAATATTGAGAGAGCCATAATAAAAAACAACAGAAGCATTGGTAAGGGCATGATTAAGGTACAAACCCTAGGCCTCATTGAAACATAAACAATAACTATAAGGATTGGTGAGGTTTGCAATGCACCGAAGGTGGAGACTTATTGGGTAATAAAAATCTTGCAATCTAAAAAGTTGTAGCTAATAACAAGCACACTATGTAGCTTTAGTGACATTTGTAAATACAATCTGATGAAGGTAGTCACTTGAGAGATGTAGCCAGTCAAAAAGCAATGAACTAACGGTGACGAAATAATGAAACCAGCTGCATAGTAAAGTGGAGATTTTAACAGTGAGTTTCCTTACCCCCTTGCTGACCTTAAGGGTTTTTCAAATGCTTTTGGTAGTGTTAGACAAGGCAAATACAATCAGGGAATGATTGTCCAAATGAAGTAACAGTGGTAATCATATGTTCAATGATTCTTCTTAGCCATTAATATTGTATAATGAAGGTAGTGGATTGCATGTTTGATTAGTGTTTTGAGACTCACCAAAGGTGGGAAAATAGTGAATAATACCTTGTGGACTGTGAAGTAGTGTCAATAAGATTGAAGGATCTTAAGAACTACAATACCATGAAACAATGAGTCCCCTGTAGTAAGTAGGCAGTCTATAGGGCATAGTTTGATTTTATAGAAGGATGCTCATAAAAGGAATATTCAAGTGATAGTGAGTGAGCTGTTTGAGATTGCAGTTGAGGGTGCAATACCCAGTCTTAAAGGAAGTTAGAAAAGTAGTAAATGTGCAAGAAAATCGAATTGTACAAAATAAAAAACTCACAATGTTATCTTCCATAATGCCTTGAGTTTGAAGACAAAAATCTCATTGTATCTTCATGATGAAAGTGGTGAGCTTAATGGTCAATCACTGGAAACCATGATTTTAAAACATGCTATTGTGCTTATGGAGGCAACATTTTAAGCAAGGGGTGAGTGGTGGTTTGGAACAATGGCAGTATGAAGGACTTGCTTTATATGCATACTATGCAGTCTAGTTTAAGACAACGCTCTTAGAAGAGATTGAAAGGTGGATTATGGAACTCAAGGTTGCCATGAAAGGATTAAAGCAAAGACTAAGATCTATTTAAAAGCCACGGTCATGAAGATATTAAAGATGTCACATGCAAAACCCGAGTAGCTGGAGTAATGAATACAATGCCAAAGAGGATAGTGTGCTGGGGCAGATTTAGGAGATCTCCACATTATCTAATTACAGGAAATACATCATTTATTTATTTTTTTAATTAAAAGAAATCATTCTAAACCCTATATAGGATACATTGATACTTCAAAAGCCTCTGAAGGAATTTGAGATTATGCAAATATATGTCAAGTAACATTCATAAGGTTTAGAAAATCTTGATCACTCTCTAGAATAGCCCATTAAACATGGGTTGTGCTTGAATGCACTACATAATTGATATAACACAACCACTCTGCATATCAACCAGAGTTATAGGCTCTTTATTGCAGCAAGAGGTAATCACTCTTCGATCATGCTATAATTACATCCTAACATGTTAAACTTGAGACAACCTGAATGCACCCAATGATGATTGACACCTACATTATACAACCTGAATTAACTACATTATATGAGTGCCTCCATTTCTATCACAACATAGCCACATTAAACTTGGGTCACACATGAATGCATCCTGTATTTGTTATAGCACAACTGTGCCACATGACCAATAGAGTTATGGATCACATAATTACAGTCACAAGAATTTGTTCCTTGGTTGTGATCTTATGGTGATTCCACACAACAAAATCTAGGACATGAAATTCTCAAACCCTAACCTCTAAAAATGAAATATGATGAGATGTTGCTTTTAAAATATGATTTTCAAAACCTCGAACTACAAATCTGACTTCACAACTAATTCTGCAAAAAGACAATGACTACCCTCAACCTGGCGATATCTTCTTGAATTTTTTCTGATTTTTCCCAAGAAAATCGTCCTTAGTTCTCCACAAACTGTCTCAAGTAGAGAAAAACACTGTCGCAATAAATCAGGTGCAAACTCACTTTTCTTTATGTTAGCCATAATTTAATTTTTTTTTATTTTTCATGTTTGTTGAAAATTCGACGAAAATGATAGCCGACATTTCAACGAACGTCAGGGATAAACTTTTAAAAAATTAGAAATTACACATCAAATTTTACAAACACCCGACGGACATTGAATTTTACATATTTCGTCGGACAGTTTCATCGTATTTTGCAGTCAAATGTATTAGTGAGATGACTCTATGGAAGAAGCGACAAGAAAAAAAATTTCCTAACATGGGAGAGATTGCGTGAACTACCCAAACGAAGGAGAAATAGAGGGGATGCCCTAGTCTCGCAAGGGAAGGCTTATGACGAAAGGTTGGGGAAGAATGGTAGGGTATGCCCCCTCGAGAAGGTGGACGGGGAAAGAAAAGGGGGCCCCAGAAAATTTCTTGAAAGTATGAAGTGGTATATGTCGATGGAAATAACACTAAAAATTGAGAAGATTGGCGCATGAACGAAGGAAAACGGGTTTATAGTGTGCAAATGGCAGCCCCAGGAAGATAAGGGGGGAGTGAATTAGTTGAGGTTAAAAAAGGTTAAATAAAAGGAAAAATTTCTTTTCATTTTAAAAAGTGAAAAAAGGGGGGAAAAAACTATAAAAGGTAATTGAGGGAGTTACCTCTCCTCATTTGGACAACTATCAAGTGAGGAGAAGAGGAGAGGGAAAGAGGGAGGAGACATGATGCCAGAGTATGATTCAGACATCATTTATCGGGGGCACTAGAGACGACAATTCTTCGAGGAGTGTGTCGTGCCATGCTAGGTTAGTCCGAAACCTCACCTTGTTATTTTAGTCAATTTACCTTAATTTTTGCAAAAAATAAAAATATGGGTTTTGTGGGGTTGCTCGGGAAGAAAAATGGGTTAACAAGAATTTTTTTCAAAAAAAACGTTTCGAGGAGGGGGCGTGGCTTGATTAGTTTAGGCTAGGGTGGCGAGTGGAGGGGGGCTGGATAATTTTGGGGAGGGGGGGCTAGTCGGGCCGGGTGGTCCGCCCAGGCTCAATGGAGGCCCACCTAGCCAACCCGGGCGGGTCCGCTAGAATTGGGCGGAGGCCTGCCCAGCTAGCCCGGGCTCGGATAGGTTCACCCGTGAGCTCGAGCGGGTCTGCCCAAGCTCAAGCGAGTCTGCCCAGGCTTAGGCGGGTTTGCCCGCGAGCATGAGTGGGTCTGCCCGGGCTCAGGCAAGTTTGTCCAAGGGTCGGAGCGAAGCTGGGACGATCGTAAAAATGGGGGGCAAGGGGGGATGGAGAAGTAATGGGATGGGGAAGGGAAATCCCAGGGTGGGAAAAAGTAGGACAAGTAAAATGGGGGCAAAATGATGCCAGAAGAAACTGACAAAGTGTTGTTGTGATGGATGTAAAATGTTGAGAGTTTGCAGACGCGTTAGAGACGGTCCGAGGTGTTGACGAGATACATGGCATAGATGACGGGTGCAGAGCACCAGAGACTGGTAGAGGTAGGATTATTTCATATGCTGTCATATCTGATGATTAAGGCCTACAGGGCCATGCTGACAGCCCTAATAAAGCGCTGGGACTCGGCGACATCGACGTTCCATCTACCGACTAGGGAGATGATGGTGACCTTGGAGGATGTTTGGCAGATTCTAAGGCTCCCTATAGTAGGGCTTGCAGTTAGCGAGTGCTGGACGGCGAACGGGGCACTGGATGAGTCTGTGTGTGTTGTTTTTGGCAATGATGATCTACTGGTTTAGCAGGGGCAGCTGGATGTGGACATGTGTCTGTCCTGCAAGGTACCGGTATTATCTTTGTACCTAGCGGGACTGATTAGCAGGATCCTGGTGCCAGACCAGAGTGGTCGATTCCTACATCTCAGGTTTTTCGAGGTGATTCGACATATCATCAATGGCCAAGAGGGGAAGTTTGCGTGGGGTACATGTATGCTGGCGCAGCTGTATCGGGACATGCACCGAGTATGCTATCGGAAGGTGTGAAGTGTGGCCCATGTCACACTACTACAGGTTTGGGCTTGAGAGCACATCAGGGTGACCAGACTGATTGTGCATAAATTAGGAGAGCAGGATGATAGAGAGGTCGTGGCTTGGGGTTGGGGGGCAGAGGCAGGAGTAATACTGCGGTATCAGAATGTGAGAGATGTAGATATATGGAGGAGTCAGTTAGATGATGTGCAGGTGGAGATGATAGTGTGGCATCCTTATATGCTACGGCACTTCAGGGGCTAGAGGGGTGATGAGGAGGCACACATCGGTTACTTCTTCACTCGCTATTATATTATTGTGAGAGTTCCACTTATAGTGGAGCTATACAGACCCGATCAGGTGACACGATAGTTTGGAGTGAGGCAGGATATTCCCGCGGGGCAGGTGAGATTCCAGAGATTGTCATGGGAGCGGCCATGGGGGGCTCCACTAGGCCTGGATGTAGTGTAGGTGGAGCTGGAGACACTACAGTTTGTGCCATACCCAGATAGGCGGGAGGGGCAGAGGGATGCAGGGGTGACAGATCGATATCGACAGTGGTTCAGTCGACATCCACCACCATGGATTACCCCAGTAGTGTCGATTGAGGGAGCACTAGGGTTCGGGTTAGAGGATGAGAGATGGCTGAGGGCGGTAGGACCAGTACTTTGAGGATGACAGAGAGGAGGTCAGGTGAGAGGAGGACAACAGGGGGAGGCACATGAGGCAGTGGGAGCAGCCGAGGAGCCAGTGAGGGCATCGAGGAGGAGGAGACGATGACGTAGAGCCCGAGGAGGAGATGGAGCAGAGGAGGGAGAGGATGAGGCCAGGGCTATAGCACAACAGGATAGGGGGCCAAAGATCCATAGAGAGAGGAGCCAGGAGGCACGTGCATCCCCAGGAGGTCAGCAGCAGGAGAGAGGGGAGGAGGTTGAGACTAGCAGAATGTGGGAGAGACAGGAGGTAGACATGGCCACAAGAGGGCATTAGCGATAGAGATAGGAGGAGGGCGAGGCCAACAGAGCATAGGAGAGGATGACAGGGAGAGGGGGAGCCCCCTCGGTGATAGATGTGGATTCCATGGAGGCATCGACAGAGAGCGAGGGGTATGAGCTGTGGGAGATGGGCATTGACACTGATGTGTATGACCTCCAACCATTGTCGATAGCACCCCCCAGAGGAGAGGATCCTGTAGTGGTGTTGAGAAAGACTCTGGAGAGACTGCACCTCAGCGAGAAGCGATCTTGATAGACAGAGGCAGAGCAGATTAGATTAGAGGTAGCACAAAGTGAGCTACAAACACGATTTGTCCAGGGTGAGAGAAATTATGCAGTCCTAGCTGTGTTGGTGTCTGATGTGGAGAGGAGATTGATGAGAGAGAGATGAGGCATGGGATGAGGTAGTTGACCTACGAGCAAAGATAGAGAGATTGCAAGCGAAGGTGGCCAGTGAGCATGAGGAGAGAGATGCAGCGAGATGGGAGCAAGACTGTTTGGTGGCAGAGGTGGTGATATGATAGGCTATTGGAAGGGTGACAGGACATGAGCCATCAAAGACAGGGACAGGGACTACCAGAGATACAGAAGGTCTACAGAGACAGCTAGAGCAATTATGGAGAGAGAGAGAGAGCAGATTGGCACTGGGAGCGGGCTGAGCTTAGAGACAGAGTGAAATGTTTAGAGTAGACAGTTGGGGACATGGGGTTGATGCAGTAGAGAGAGGAGGAGATGAGGAGAGAGATGCACATGTTACAGTCAGAGAGAAATGTGGCATAGGCATAGGTGCAGGTCTTAGAGGGAGATAGGGATGTGGTATAGACACACACTCAGGTGGCTGAGAGTGAGAGGCTGGTGGCAGAGTCAGAGGTTCATTCTCTCCAGAGAGAGAGGGATGCAATGGTGTCACAGGTGTTAGGTCTATGATGGGAGTGAGATTCTATCAAGTTGAGACTGCAGGTACTTCAGAGGGACAAGGATGCAACAGAGGCTCAGGCACAGGCCGCACAGAGAGAGAGATGCTGCAGAGGTACGAATGCAGACGCTGCAGGGAGAGCGAGACACAGCAGTGGCTCAATGGTAGTCAGTACAGGTCAGTGATGTGATAGGGACAAATACACAAGGGTTACAGGGGGAGAGGGATGTAGTAGTGGCTAGGGCAGTGGCTGCCGAGGAGATGAGAGATCGGGTTCAGGCAGAGATGGCATAGTTACGACTATTCCAGGAGGCCTGGGAGCAGGAGAGGAGATTGATCATGAAAGATCGGGATAGATATCGTCAGGAGCAGAATTCCACTTACGTTCAGGTTGTTGAGTGAGAGGAGAATGTGAGGGAGGCATGATTTTGGATGGTTGTGTATTACCATGTAATTCTAGACCCGACACAACGGATGTTCTAGTATGTTCGATAGACACCACAGATGCCAGTGCCATCCCAGTCATTGGGGATGCAGACCCGAGGTTATAGTGATTCACTGGGTGTTTCAATAGGCAGGAGATCAGTACCTGATTCACCACAGAGATCAGATGTGGGTAGCTCATTGGGGAGATGACAGGTTACTGAGTTTTTGACAGATGCAGGGTGGATGGATAGGCCATAGTGATAGTAGTCATTTATAGGACCTTGTGCTGGTATTTTCATTGTGATGATTTTTGTATTTGATGGTTATAGACATGATGATATTGATGACATTATTATGATATTATGCATGTGATAGTCATGATTTATGAGATGTACTTTGGACTTTTGGTATATTTATATATGATTCATGAGAGCCCTTATTGACACCATGTTCATGTGTTGAATAGATGATCATGTTTATGCATTTGTGGAATATGGATGATTTTATTAATGCAGATATTCACATGGTGATATGATGTATGCATATGTTATATCTATGATGACTTATGTGTATGGATTCCTAGTTGATTTATTGACAATGTATATGTGTATGATGGATTATGTATGAATATTTTATATATGCAGAATGTGATGTATTATGAGTATGACACTTTGTGATGTAGGTGGCCATGCATGCATGGATCTAACACGTTGTGATGTAGGTGGCGATATATGTGTGGTTAATAGAATGAACCTAATATGTGATAATGCTCTTGTAATTTATAATGAATTAATAATGAAAGGAAATAACACATGGTCATAAGCATCAATAAGAACTGACATGATAATGGAAGATGGGTATGTAATGATTGTGAAAAATGGGTGTAATTTGTCACCTATCAAAAAATTTTAGTATCTTGAGAAGAATGGGTGAGAGCGGGATAAAGTATTTGCACAACCAAAATCATAAGGTGAATGCAATGCAACAGATGATGAAATGCAATCCTATATATGAGTTGCCATATTTGGAGCACTAATTTTTTCTATAGCATAAGATACTGGATACCCTGATATGTAAGACTAAGGCGAGTTGACATCCAATGCATGAAACAAACATAGAAAATAGAAAGGCTATCCCGACACCCCAAGGTCACGATGACCTTGGTCGGGCCAGGTATTGGGATAACCACAAACACACAAGGATGCCCCAGCGTAACACAAGACCTTAGGGATCTTGGTGGGTACTACATGGGACAACCAAGAAGACAACAACAAAGAAAAGATCAAGATAAGCCCCTATGTAGACGAGTCAAAGTACACCATGATATGATGGATCAAGGTGACCATGAAATGTGTTGATAGTGAGCTCAAATGATAAACAAAATCCAAAACATCAAAAGATCACAATCAATTTCAACACGTCCTTTGCCATAGGATCAAGGGGATGGATGGGATTGATGAGGTCTACTAGGAAGGATACATCCTGTTGAGACCGATGATGGATACTAAACTAGAATGACCTAGTTTGACGGAAAATGTTTTTCATTAACCAAATATTTTGATAATAGGGGATTTTATTTGGGAATAACGAGCCAGACATGGACACAGATTGACATATCCTACAGACCTAGGGGCTCAGGGGCCGATTAGAGATTAGCCTTGCCTACGTGAAATTGCAGAACCCTCGTAGTTCATGAAAATACCATGGATAAAGTGGAAAGAGGACGTTGAAGAAAGATGATAGATGAGCAACACGTGATGGTCAGAAGACCCTGGGGGCAGATCAAATGATCAACCTTGCCTACGTGACATTGCAGGGGCAACGTAGTTCGACTAGTGACGTGATAGGATGAGATCTAAATGAAGTCCGAAACGATGGGGGGGCTACGTGATGACACAAATCGACTGACAAGAAAACAAATGAAATAAGCTCAGAGCGGGATATTGAAAAGCTCAGGATGAGTGATGGCCAAGATGGATCGTCCAATGCTCAATCAAAATATACCAAGCGACCAGGGATGGGATAGGTGAGGATGATAATGCAGGTGAAAGATTAAAATAACTAGGATGCCAGGTAGATAATTATTAAACCCTCTACGGATGATGCCTATTACCAGGTTTTAACCACCCGTACTTATCCAAGGTGCCACCAAAAGGTGGTTTTCACCATAGGACAAATTTATTTCTCTTTACTATTTTTGGATTTTTTAGATTTTTTAATTTTTTTAGTTTTTTAATTTTTTAAATTTTTTTGATGGGGTTAGCAAGTGGATTTAGGTGTAGAACCTCTTCAGATGCATGATATTGATGTGTTCTTCAAGGGGATCTCCTTCAAGAGTAGCCAACCTGTATGCCCTAGATCCATATTCGATGGCTATGATATAAGGTCCCAACCAGTTTGCCTCAAATTTTCATTTCTTGTCTCGGTCCTGCTGAATACGTTGATTCTCTTTTAGAATGAGATCGCCCACCTGGAACTGACGAGGATGAACCTTCTTGTTGTAGTTATGCTTGAGGTGGTTTTGATATGCTTGCAGGTGATCATAGGATTTGATTCTTCTTTCATCAAGTAACTCTAGTTGTGCAAGTCGTGCAACACAAGCATCCTCCTCACTGATAAGATTTTTTAGAGAAATTCTCAGTGATGGGATCTCAACCTCAATTGGCAAGATGGCCTCGGTGCTATAGACTAAAGAATAGGGGGTGGCATAGGTAGGGGTACAGATGGATGTGTAATATTCCTAGATGGCGGGATAAATATGGAGGCACCAATCTCGACCAATGTTATTGACAACCTTTTTGAGGATGCAGATAAGGGTCTTATTGGTTGCTTCTGCCTGACCATTACCCTGGGGGTAATAAGGCATTGACCAACGATGTTGGATATGAAAAGTGTCGCAGAGGTGTTTCATGGCTTTGTTTTTGAAGGGTTTTCCATTATCAGAGAGGATGGTGGATGGGATACCATATCTGTAGAGAATATGGTAAAGGATGGATTTTGAGATCTGAATACCGGTGATCTGTGAGAGTGGCATTGCTTCCACCCACTTAGTGAAGTACTCAGTGGCAGTAATTATGAATGTATGGCCGTCAGATGATGGTGGGTAAATCTTGCCAATTAAGTCAAAACCCCATTGAGAGAATGGCCACGAAGCTAGGAGGGGTTGAAGATACTGTACTAGAGCATGAATCAAATTTGCATGTTGTTGGTAGGGAAGGCATTTCTTCACAAATTCGCAAGCATCATGTTCTAATGTGGGCCAGTAATATCCTGCTAAGAGAATCCTTTTGGCCAAAGCCATACCATTTGAGTGAGCCCTAGAAACACCACTATGTACTTCCGTTAGTGTAGTGTGGGCTTCAGTCTCATTCAAACATCTAAGGAGGATTCCATCACACCTGCGATGATAAAGCGTATCACCAATGATAATGTATCAGGAATAGCGATGAACGAAGGATTTGCATTGATTACATGTAAGATCTAAGGCTAGAATATTATCATGGAGATAGGTGTATATGTCTTGGTACTAGGGGGAAGCGGGACCCACGATATGGCACACCATGTCAGTCTTAGGAATATCATATGCAGGGATTAAAAGTTGTTCTTCAAGGAACTCATATTCTGTCTGATCTTTAGGCATGTCAATCAGGGAGCCGATAGTGGCCATTGCATCAACTGCTTTATTTTGTACCCTAGGAATTTGGTCAAACTGTATAAAGGTGAAATATTTCTTGAAATCATCCACCGTTTGCTTGTAGGGCAACAACTTATCATACTTTGTTAAGAATTCATCGATAACCTGCTTGATGATTAGCAATGAATAACCAAAGACTTTCAAATGAGTTATGTGCCATTGTTTTGCAATTCAAAGGCTGGTGAGGAGGGCTTCATACTTTGCTATGTTGTTGGTACACGGGAATGTTATCCTAAATGATTTTGGAATGTAGTCACCCTGAGGGGTAACTAATAAAATTCTTGCACCTGATCCATTATGTGTATAGGAACCGTCAAAATATAGTGTCCAAGTTGGTGCTTCCATAACTGTGTAAACTTCTTCGTATGGGAATTCAGTATCCAGAGGGTAAGCAACTACTAATGGCGCCTCGACTAATTGATCAGCTATGACCTATCCTTTTATGGCTTTTTGATCCACATAATCTATGTCAAATTCACTTAGGAGCATGACCCATTTGGCCATGCGGCCAGTCAAGGTGGTCTTGGACAACATATACTATAATGGATCAATCTTAGCAATTAATTTGATGGGATGGCTGAGCATGTAATGTTAGAGTTTCTATGAGCTGAAGACTACTGTGAGACATGCTTTCTCCATGGGAGAGTAGTTTAATTCATAGCTGACCAATGTCCAACTAATGTAGTAGATCACCCTCTCTTTCAATGATTCATCATGTTGTGCCAACAATGCTCCCAGCACGACTAAAGTGGCAGAGATATAAAGCAGGAGGGGTTTCCCTTGAATAGGTGGCATCAGGATCGGTGGATGAGCTAAGTATTCTTTGATCTTATAGAAACCTATCTGACACTATTGGTTCCATCAGAAGGTGGAATCTTTCTTTAGAAGATAAGTGAATGGCTGACACTTATCCGCGAGCTGGGCTATGAACCAACAGATGGATTGCATCTTCCCTTGGAGGCTTCTTAACTATTTCAGATTGTGCGGGGGTGGCATGTTCAAAATAGATTTTACCTTGGCAAGATTAACCTCAATACCCCTTCGAGAGACTATGAAACCCAATAGTTTTCCCGATGTAACCCCAAAGGCACACTTTTTTGGATTTAGCTGCATCTTGTAATGTTCCAACCGTTCAAAGATCTTTTTCAGGATGGTAGGATGTTCTGCTCGAGTTCTGGATTTCCCTAACAAGTCATCGACATAATCCTCCATGATGATATGGATGAGGTCATGGAAGATGACCATCATTGCCCTGTAATATGTTGCCCTCGCATTTTTCAAACTAAAGGGGATAACATTGTAACAAAAAGTACCCCAAGGTGTTGTGAAAGTGGTCTTGGGTTGGACCTCAGGGGAAATTTGGATCTGATTATAACCAAAGAAGCCATCCGTAAGGGATAGCATCTCATGTCCTGCTGTGAGTTCGACCAACATGTCAATGTTAGGCAGAGGGAAGTCATATTTTGGGTAGGACTTGTTAAGATCCCTGAAGTCTGTGCAGATTTGAATGTCTCCATTTGGTTTGAAAACTGGTATTATATTGGAGATATATTCAAAATAGTCAATTGGTCTGATAAAACCTGCATCTAGTAGCTTCTCCAGTTCCTTCTTGACTAACAATGCTACATGTGGATGCATTTTGCGGAGTTTCTGTTTGACAGGCTTGGAATCTAGGCGAATGTCTAAATGATGAACCACTAAGGTAGGGTCTAAGCCTGGCATGTCTAAATATGACCAAGCAAAGTTAATGATTCCCTTTTGGAGTAACTGAACAATGATTGCATATTCCTGATCTGAGAGTGACCTGGCTACATAGGTGATCTTAGGATTTTCAACAGTACCCAGATTAACTTCTTGAGTCTCTTCGATTAGAATGGATGATCGAACAGATAACTGAGTTCCCACAAGGGGAAGATGAACATCTCTATCCTCTAGCGCCTCTTCGAGGTTTTCGCCATCAGATGTATCCTTTATTTTTACTTTTTCAAGGTCAGGAAATGCCTCGAGGAGGTTTTCACTAGATGATCGCTTCTTATTTTTCTTATTCTTAATTTTGTGACTGGAGTGTTCATCCTCCCCAAAGCCCATGATGTTGACATATGTATCTATAGACATATTGATAGGTGTGCTATTATGTAGGTCCCAATCAATAAGCTCAAGATGGCGAAGGGATAGGCTAATGGTACAGACGGATAAGCATTCGAACATGGATGATAGGTCGGTGTGATCAACGTCATCATATGCACGTATGATGGATTCCTCCTCGAGTATGTCTTCCAATGAGCTATCATCCACAACAACACTATTGGAGGTATTAAATGATGTTGCAGGGCCTTTCTGCTTTTTATCGTATTTGATGCCTATGTTCTTTGGCAACTTTGATGTATCAATAGGTTGCAACTGCCCCTGTTCTTCTTTTCCCAGACCCCTTGATAATTATACTTCTCTGCAAACTTGGCTGACCAAGGATATGCTTCCTAGAAGTATTCTTTTAGAGGAGGATCTGGTTGGGGTTCTTCTTGGTAGACCCATTGGCTTATATCCTCTTCTGGTGCATCTATCTTGATACTAGGGAACCTGAAAGTGGTGGTAGGGATGTTTTTACCACTGAAGGTAACGGTCTTGTCTTCCTTTGGAGTAGCATGTGAAGGTTGACCGTACTCGTGTGGTGACGGTGGCATGGTGGTGACATTAAGAGCAGTATGCATTTTGTATTCACCACACCCTTTGTCAATGATCTGGACTTTTGTGACTGTAGGATTGGTGGTGGAAGATGGAGTGGTTGTCATGGTGGAGGGTGGATTAGCAGATGATGATTGAGATGCCCCCATTTCGACCTTGGGACAATAATGTAAATGGGGAAATGACACTTCTAAAGCGCAAAAGTATTCAAATGGTTGGGGGTCAGCATAGATGGTGACCTCTTGTCTATTAACCAAGAATTTTAGACATTGATAGAGGGGATAGCTTGCATAGCATGGAGCGATGGGTGGCCAAGGAGGAGATTATAGGGAAAGTCCAAATCAAGGACATGACAGGTAGTGTACTGAACCACAGGTCCCACTTGGATAGGAAGACTGATAATTCCTTATGAATTCTTTTCTGCATTATCATAGGCCTTGATTGTGATGATCTGATTACTTAAATTTTCTTGAGTATACCCCACCTGTTTTATGAATTTTAGAGTACACAAATTGAGGGTAGAGCCATTATCTACCAAGACCCTTTTTATTTTATGATGGGCAACCACAACTTCGATATGCAAGGGGCGATTATGATTGACATCGATGTTTGGCATGTCATTTTGGCTGAAGTGCAGCTGATAAGATAAAGCTAGGTGTCCTACCAAAGCTTGGAATCATGTAGGATCAATGTCATTAGGTACATGGGTTTCATGTAGGGCTCTATTGAGGATTTCTTGATGTACAGGAGAAGACTTAAGCAAATCCAAAATGGAGATATGAGCAGGGGTCTTTCCTAAGTGATCAAGGATGCTATACTGAGAGCTTATAGGAGTTGATTGGGTGGGTGTGGAGGCCGTAGGGACAGTGATGTGGGCTCGTTGTGTAGTAACAACACATTGAGGGTCTTTGGCTTTGACATGTATCATAGATACACAGGATTCTACCTAATAAATGTAATGGATAACACCCTCGTAATTGAGGGGTACATTCTTATAGCTTATGGTATTTGTGCTATTGTTCTGGGGATTGCTGCTGGAGGTGCTCACACCTTGATTATGGTTTGGATAGGTGTTTTTATATATCTGCAATTGAGCATTGGACGACGAAGCATGACTGGTTTCAACTTTAATATCTCCTTGATCAATAAGCTCTTGGACATAGTTTTTCAGACCTTGAAACTTATTTAAAAAGTGTCCTTTGATTTTATGGAACTCACAATATTGATTTTTCCTAAACCATGCAAGCTTGGGTTTGGATTTGTCAAGTGGCTTGGTGACATGATACGTGATTGGATAGTTGATCTGTAACAACTTATTAAAGATGACACTCAAGGGTTCTCCTAATTGAGCATACTGACGTTTAGTGTTCCCCTGGTTGTTCTGATTTGAATGTGGAGGAAGACGAGGTGCCCCCTATGGTACAGATATGGGGTTAGGTATGGATGGTTGTTGTCTCTAGGATGTATTAGCCACTTGGACATGTTTAGTATTAGTCACACTGTCATTCACTGCGTTCTTGTTGTTGTTCCAAAAACGTGGCTTATCTCCAAATGACCTTTCTTTATCATGGCTATGTATTTTGATGTGCCCTTTGGCAAAAAGGGCACGTTCAAGGATAGGTCCCTTTTCCACTATCTCCATGAAAGTGGTGACACAATGTAATCTAAAGTGATGATCCATGTCAGGATGGGAGTTCTCCATGAAGAGGGTGACCATGTCCTCTTTTAGAGGGGTTCTCATTCGGCTTGCTAATGCACACCACCTTTGAAGGTAGCTAGCAAAGGTTTCACCCTCACGTTGTTTCTCTTTGAGGAGATCTAAGGTGTCATTGTCCTTCTCCAAATTGAAGGAGAAGTAGGAGACAAATTTTTCTGATAGGTCCACAAAATATTTTATGGACCCACGTTCAAGGCTCATGAACCACTATAGGGCATTGCCTGTCAGGCTTCGTGGGAACAGGTGCAAGAGATAGTTGTCATTGTGCATAACTTCTTAACACTGGGAGTAAAACTCTTGTAAGTGGGCCTTAGGATCCTTTTTCCCCCTGTATCTGTTGAATTTTGGTATTTCAAAATTTTTAGGGAAGGGGATCAACGAGATCAAGGGATCAAATGGATATGGGCATATGTCCTCAAATTTGAATGATTGTTTGCCAGTCCCCACCTGAAGATCTTTCAGAGCGGCTTTAATTTCTACCAAATACGAGTTGCCTGGTGGCGGGTTGGATGGATATGGATGGTAGGATGATAAAGGATCCTCTTGAGAGAGTGTTGGGTTGTTGAGATATGGATTTTGATAGTGGGGTGATGACATCCCTTGTTGGTATGCTGAGGGATTTTGTTGATACATGTGTTGTTGTTGTGAGGTATAGTATGGATTCATTTGATAAAAATGTGAGGTAGGCTATTGAGGAGTTTGGATGTGATGTTGCAGGTTGACCTATTGATACTGAGGGTATTGTTGTGATTGTTGGGAGGCCGCATAAGGTGGTTGCTGCTGGGATTACTGTTGGTAATAATGATGTTGTGGTGGTTGTTGATGTGATGTGAGATGTTGCGTGGGCCGAGACGGGATGTTGTATTGTGTTTGAGCTCACGGTCGTAGGATGGATGCAAGGAAGGGGGATATGGTCTGAGTGGGAGGTTGGAACAGATTGCTTTATGGCTGGAAAATAGCAGTTGCTGTTGTTGGGGCGGCTGAGATAATGTAGGGGGATTTTTCAAGGGAGGTTGTTGGGTACCGAAGGGGACATTCGAAGGTGGTAGATTAGATTGGGGGGGCTATGGAGATGCATATGAAGGTGATGCAAGGTTTATGGCCCCAGAAGGTGGAGGTAACGCAGTGAAAGGGGTGCCTCCAGTGCTGATAGGAGGTGGATTTGAAGGGGGTGGTGCCGGTAGCATTAGTGGTTGTGGTTGTAGGACATTTTGTGGCATGCCAAAGGAAAAAGGATCATTGAGATCAGTGGTTTTGGGAGCCCCTATGACTGAGATTGTGGGATGCGGGGGATTGCTAATGGGATACAGAACAATGTTGCCAAATTTAGGTTGATGCCAACCTTCTACGGGAGGAACATTGGGAACGTATGAACTACCTGGTGAGTTGTGCAAACCTTGGGGTATGTTAGGTGTGGAACCACTATACTTGGATAGGTCGACATTTAATGGTAGCTTGACACCTTTTTCAATTAAGTGAGCCAAGATTTCTTCCCCATGTTTTTCAAGAAGGCAATTCATCATTTGCACATTGACCATGTTACTAAAGTGTTCCTCAAATGTAATTTCGGGTTGAATAACCATGTTTTCATCCCTGGGAGGTGATGTGTTTTGGCCATCGATATTGGAATGTGATGATGTACCATTGTGTGGATCCCGAGGGATGTTCACACTGTTATTGGGGTCTTGTGAGGCATTAGCTGCGTTGTTCGGATCTTAAGGGATGTTTGGTTGGGATTGTTGTTTGACCATTTTCCTTATTTATGACTGGGTCTGAATGGGCATGCAAGATGATATGATGGATTAAGATGTTAGGATGACCTTGGTGATGAAAGGATTGATTTGATTTGATGATTGATTAGCTGACAAGGATGTGGCTCGATGGGATTGATTTGATTTGATGATTGATTAGCTGACGAGGATGTGGCTTGATTGGATTGATTCAATTTGACCAAAGTGGATTGGGTTGATCGGTAGATAATGAGTTGATCCAAATTGGATGATATAACGATTTGATTTGGATTGATGATTGATTAGGATGAATGATAGCGATTAGAATCTGAAACCAAGTTCAAGAGTGATCCTTGGTAACACTAGGTGTTGATTAATCAATTAAAGGGGGGATGTATGATAACGACACCGAATCCAACTTGAGATAGAAGTGGATTGATTGGGCTGACAAGGATGACCGACTTAGGATGGATGCCAATCCGAAGTTGGTTTTGATGGATGACGATTAGAGATGAACACCTAGGTCAATTTGGATAACCGCTCTAATGAGGTTTCAATGGGATACTAATGGTCTGAAACATGGAAACGATAATTAGAACACGGGTTCAAAATAGGTAAATGAGGGCTCTGAATGGGTGAATAGCTGCACGAGCTGAGGGGATGAACATTTAGGATGGCGAACGGATTCCCGAAATGGGTGCACAGACATTCAAAACGGGGAGACAAGTGATCGAGATGGTGAAATCAAGGTCCCGATTGAAGAAGTGGATGAAAAAGTCGATCAGTCAAGGGTCAGGTTTGCCCCTGTGAAGGGCAGGTCTATCCAAGGAAGAAAAGATGTTCAAATTTGGTCAAAACAGGCCTGAAAGAGGTGGGTCAAAGGTCAAGTTCACCCAAGGAGCAAAAGTTGGTCAAATTTGGTCAAAATAGGCCTAAAAGGGGTGGGTCAACAGGTCAGGTCTACCCCCAGATGGGTCAGGTCTGCCCAAGGAGCAAAAATTGGTCAAATTTGGTCAAAACAGGCCTGAAAGGGGTGGGTCAACAAGCTAGGTCTGCCCCTGGATGGCTCAGGTCCACCCAAGGAGCAAAAGTTGGTCAAATTTTATTAAAATAGGCTCCAAAGGACTGGTTTATAGGTCAAGTCTGCCCCTGGATGGGTCAGGTCCGCCCAAGGAGAAAAAGTTGGTCAAATTTGGTTAAAACAGGCTTGAAAGGGGTGGGTCAATAGGTCAGGTCCGCCCCTGGATGGGTCAAGTCCGCCCAAGGAGCAAAAGTTGGTATTGTTAAAATAGGCTCCAAAGGATTGGTTTATAGGTCAGGTCCGCCCTTGGATGGGTCAGGTCTTCCCAAGGAGCAAAATTTTTTACAGAGGAGGGCAAATCCGGATGTATAGAGGTCAGGTTCGGCTGTCTGCAGGTCAAGTCCAGCTGTCTGTAGGTTTAACTTGAATTTTGACAAAAAGACTAAGGCAAAGGACTCAAAATACAACAATCATCAATCAAAAGGATATGGCTGAGTGAAATAAATCAGATAATCGCTGGTTTCGAACAAAGAAGACAATTCAGACAACACAAGCCTAAGTCTAGTAGAAAGGGTATGGTCGACAAAGTCCTCTAATCTAGGATGAACATGGTTACTAGGGAGTATTCAATATACACCCTGTATGTGAGGCCCAAACCATGAACACCAACCCGTTACAAGCATGAGTCAGGAACCTTAAAGGCTCAGACCAACTCTTCATGTCATCCAGACGCTTCGCCAATTACAACGCGGTTGGATTGAGGTACAAATTTTGCTCTCCCCCCTTTATATACCCCGCTAGTATGCATGGTTGGAATCGTCCCTTAGGGTGATGAAATCCCCAAGCAGGTCCCACTAAGAAAAATAAAAGAGGTGGACTCAAAGGACGTGGTAAGCTACGATTTCTCGTCAACTAGGATTGTCGAATGGCACAAGGGGATTGGATATGTCAAATAGCTCACCCAATAACACGACAAACAAGGTTGATTGAAACTTCCTAGTTAAACTATGTTCCTAAATTAGGGGTTAAAAAACCTTAAATAGCCAAAAAGATTGCTAAAAAGTGAAATTTTACCTTTTGGAAAAAAAATTGTCTAGGGAAAATCCAGCTTTGTAGAGGTTAGGTCCGGCTGTCTATAGGTCGGGTCTGCCCTAGGAAGGTCAAATCCGCCCCTTTGTAGGTTGGGTCTGCCCCTTTGTAACCTGTACCTGCAAAAAGTCAAAAAACAACAAACATGAAAGCAAGAGACCTGTTTGTGGGTCCCACCGAGCATGCTAGAAATGTGATAGGACGAATTTCAGTGCTAGAAAACAAGCAACAAACAAAAGAGAGCAAATAACACTAAAAAAACTCCACACCTCAAGATTAGCCTAGTTAAATTCAATACAAAATAAAGATGACAAAATGAAACCTTTTACCTTGTCTCGAATCGATCCTTTCGTTGGCCCTTCGATCTTTTGTGTTGTATGCTCCTTGGATGGCAAGAGATTCAAATGTAGATTGTGAGATGGATGTAAAATGGATGGAAGTGGATTGCAAGTATGAAAAATGGCTAAGTATGGATTGAGAATTTTTTTTGCAAGAGTTTGGCTAGCATGAATGATATTCCTCCAAAATGAGAGAAAAGAGGGGGTATTTATAGAGATTTTGGAATTCTCTAGGGAAATGGACGGTTGAGATTGAGCCACCAAGATCAAGATGTAGGGCTAAGGTGAGTTGAGAATTCACAAGCCCTCACATCTTGACATGTGACATGTGAAGTGGCCTAAAATAGATGATGTGCACATGAGGTGGAAGGATAGTACATGACATGGAGGTGGTACATAGTACCTTGGGATTGGACAAGATCTCCTCATAAAGGAGGTTCTTATCCCCATGTGGGTGAGAGGACATGTGAGGAATTAAAAATTCCTCAAATATTCTCATGGGGATGAGAGAAGGAATTTAAAATTCTTTTAAATGCATTGGGGGATTAAATGTGAATTAAAAATTCACATGGGGAATGGAATGTCTTATTCAAAAAGAGAAAGATTTTAATGAAGTTGACTAAGGACACATTCAATAAATGATATGGGGATTAGGGATGACCTAATTAAGTGATTAAGGTTGTGCAAGTACTTGATTAGACTAATTAATGACACATTAGAGGCAAGTGGGAAATTATGGAGGATGAGACCCTAATGATGACTAGGGGTGCATATCTTAATCATCAATTAATTATGACTAAGAAAGAGGGTTAAATTGCTAAGAGGGATTAGAGACCAACTTGCAAAAGTTGGAGGATGTGACAATGAGAGAGAAAATAAGGAATTTAAAAATATATTTCAAAATTTCAAAAGATAATATGACTAAATTAAATAAAGTGATGCATTTATTTAATTTAGAGAGGAAAGAGGGGAAAAGTATTTATTAAATTAAATACTTTGGGAAACCTTATGAAAAATACAAAATATTAATTAAATGAATGATTTAATTAATACTGGCAAAGAGGATGATTTAAATGAGCAAAGGGATGATTAAGAAGACGACTTTGACCATATGGAAGTGGTCAAATTTGGATGTCTACAGAAACAGTCTACAGTCATAATGCAACACATGCTCAATGTTGACTAAGTCCAAGCTTTGTAGAAAATAGAGTAAAGAGTCGCTTGGCACATGAATGGTAGTTGACCAATTCATTGCAATGTTATTAATTTTCCTATTATCATGCATTTTATTCTTTATGAGGTTGGCGTAGCATTCTATCGCTTCATTTATTTTATCATTAAGATATACGCCTTCTAAGTTTGAATAATTTGCTCCTCATAAAGACAATGATGCCTTTCAATATTATCAACATTATGGTTTTATCCATATCGACCTTTTATTGTTGTGAAATAATTCCACATAGTTCGGCCTTTATACAATGTTAACATATGCATAATTCACCTTTAAATACTTTGTAATATCTCATAGGCAAATCAACCTATGATTTAGATATACAAATCAACCTCTAAGAATTTATAATATTCGACCTCCAAACATCACATATATATTTAAATATATATTTACACCATGTCAATCAAGTAAGTATACATTCGATATACAAATGAATATGAACAAGTTAGCATGCACATAATAATAATAATAATATATATTATATATATACACACTCCTCTATATAAGCATTGATGCTCATGTAGATTCAATCATTGATCTCTATCCTTATAGATTCAAAAATTAGATCGTGAATAAAGAGATCTATTGAATAATTAGTAAATTTACAAGCTAAGAGGCCCTCTAATTCTCTTTTCCATGTATACCAATATACTTTTTGGTGGAGGATTATCCATATCCGAAAAGCCTCTTTTGTTGATGTGTCTTCAACTTAGAGCATGTTTTCCTTATAGCTTCTATAGTTTTAACACATAGTGTCACATTGTATCCCATTTCCTTTTGGAATCTCTTAACATATGTTTTTTTTCATTGAAATGTTGGTGAGTTTAATTTATACTCCAACCAATCTATTACTAACCAAACCTTTGTTAGGCCAATCCGATTTACCTTTTCAGGTTTCTTTCTTATAATCACCTTTCCAAGTGACTTTTTCCTAATTCTTGGTAACTTCATAACCTTAAGCACCATATATGGATTGGTTTATTTTTCACATCTTAATAAATACTCATTACTCTTTTTCAACCATTTTGGTTTTTTCCCTTATTCCAATGTATTATCTCCTTTCTTGCAAGATCTTATCCTTGCAGAAAAGTTAGATTTTTTCCGAGTTATAAAATATCTTGGATACCTCCTTTGTTGACTATCTACTTCGTTTAAAGTTTTTCCATTTTATGCCTTCAATGCATACTCATAGATTCATAGTATACTACCAAATCCAAAAATCCTTGACTCTTTGCAACTATAGGTCACATCCAATAAGGGGGTCTATTTCATTTTTTCCCATTCCCTTAGAGTCACTTTAACTATTTAGTAGGGTGAAGGTACCTATTGGTTATCCTTCATAACCTTACAATATAACCTGATTGCATAATATTTTGCAATCCAAGGGGGGTATCATTATGAGTTGTTGGTTTAGGAGTTTTCAACTCCAAGGACAATTCTTATCTAGTCCCAAACTTAAACAAGTTTCCTAGAATCTTATCTTCCTTTTCATTTCCCTTTGTTATTTCGTCTTGCCATCTAGGCATAAGAAATTTTGAACCATTATCTTCCAATAAGGTTTATGCAAATTTTACGTAATGATCACATGGGCTCTAGAGCTGAACCTGGTAGCTCTGATACCACATGTAGCAACCCCGGTGTTCTACTTAGTAAAATTTCTAATGTTTTCACCGTAAGTGAATAAACCATGATGCCATAACATATCAATAAAAAAATTTCTTCCCATGATGTAAATTACATGCACATTTGAAATAACACTATTTCCAAATTTCTATTGCATTCCATTATAATTTCAAAAAAGTTTCCATAACATAGATCTCATATTGAATAAACTCAAGTTTATCATTCAAGATTACATTCTTCTATATAAATGGGTACATTATACATACATAGCTCTTTTGAGCTTCATCTAGAAATAGATATGCAAACTGGACTTGATGTTGCTATAATGGTGAATACATTCTAGATGTCCTCACCCTCTAGTGCATACACTCCAACTATCCCCAACACTAGTACAAACATCTGCAAACCTTAACTGCCAATTGATGAGGAGAAGCATCACTAAAGCACTTTTCCACAAACCACAGACTCAAATGTGATCCCCCGCACATCGACCTCATAGGTGAGATGGCCCTAGCCTTCGATGAAGAGATTGGTTGGTAAACCTCATAAAAATAGCCTATCTGAGCTTAGCGTTGTGTCCTACAAACTAGAACCTAATCATACGTTCATCTTCCCTACGAGTATGAAAATACTAAACTAGATATCATAAAAGGAACACAATGAAACTGGTAGTGTAAACAATGGCAAATTACACTACTTTTGCCAAAGTATTTTCATCTAGTACATTGAGTGGCAATCTTCCTATTCACATACACTTCTATAGCTCGGTTTGGATTTTGACCATTCATATACTATGCTAGGTAATTTCCTCCAAGGGGTAATCTTTAACCCCAAAAATAACATACACCCATTTTTCCCAAAATACAATGGTATCTCTAGCAATTAATCCTAATCACAAGTTACCCCTTCAATGGAAATTCATATCCCAAGTATAACATATGGGCTTTTCTAGACTAGAAATCAACTTTGCATAGACAAGCTATAAAAAGATAATTCTAGATCCAAGTATAACTTTATAATCTAGAGTATGGCTACAAAGGCCTCATCATAATTACAGATTAAATATTCATACATAACTAACTCCCTTCAATAATATATCACATCAATAAGTGGTTCTCAACAAGAGTATAATCACATTAATGAATGTCCTCAATCGAAGAATAATCACATCAATAGAATATTCCATTCGAGAGCGTAATCTCCTTAGTCTAAAAGAATCATTCAAGAGTAGAATCTTGTCAACATTATGACTTCATAACAAGAGTATAAAGTAACTAATCAAGTAGCAACTTTAACTCTATATGTAATCCCACCTATGTCTCTAATCATATAGTGTCTCATGAGCTCAAGTGATTTACTTAACCACATAGGCAAGTCTCAACCTCAGTATACCCTAATCTTAGGATAAAGTCATCAACCAATGACTAGTCTAATTATATAGGTTAATCTAACCCTATATGTTCCAATCAAGACCAAAGTACAACTCAACCAGGTAAGTTGTTCCAAACCTATAGGTATCAATGAGTAGTCGAGTACATATCCCAACCCAGTAGGTAAAACTTAATCTAAGGTTTCACTCTTTAGTCAAATGAACTTCTTGTCCCAAATAGGTTATCCTAAACCTAGGGTTTTATTTGAGTATAAGGTGTGATCAAGTGATCATTCTAGTAAAGATATTTGATGTGGTTCTCATAACATTACATCACATCTTTCATACTTTTCTTTTGTAATTCTAACCCTATCATTCCCAAGGTTCCCTTAGCTTAATAAGCTATAGTGTCAAGTTGCTTCATGATGTGGATATATTTCACAATATACATGAAGTATTACTACCTATGTATAGAAATAACGTCATTATCTAAATCCCCATATATGGTATATAGGAGTATAGAGACACTTCCTTAAGCTAACCATGTTTAATCATTCCTAGTATCTTAATACTAATGACAAACATTTCTTAAGTTATTCAAATAAAGAATTCAATTTTCAATCTTTCACAAATAAAGAAAAATAAGAGAAGACTAGATCCTCATGCTTGTAATACACTTAATCCAATTGAATAACTTGACACATAGCCTTCTAGTAGCAGCTTCCTAGCTTCACTTAGCTCTCTCAAAGAAATACTCCACTATGACTTATCTCACAAGTTGATAATATTCTCTCAAAAATATAGCTCTCATAAAATATAGCTTCTCTGAAATACTCAAGGCTCTTACAAAATACAATAAAATTCAATTGTAGAATAATGCAGATTAGTGTGTTCCAAATGAGAGTATAAGACTCTCTACTCATACAACAAAATGAGACTTTGCAGCCTACAAAAAGGCATGCAAAATGACAACAATCTTCATGCAAGTCAACTCACTTCATTTGGATAAAATTTGGCAGCAGTATAAAAATAGACTCAATATGAAAAGCTACAGGTCAACCCGTTTGTTTGATAGCAGCTAGAGACTTATTCAATTGTGATCATTTTAAAATGATGATAGTCGAATTGTAGCAAAGATGGACTTCTAGAGCTAATTAAACTTTATTAATCTGGCACCAAGTATGTAGTAATTCCCCTATTGTTTTGGTACATATTTACTTATTGAAACAATCTACAATCATAATGCAACACATGCTCAATGTCAACTAAGTCTAAGCTTTGTAGAAAACAAAGGAGTAAAGAGTCACTTGGCACATGAATGATACTTGACCAATTCCTTGCATTGCTATTACTTTTCCTATTATCATGCATTTTATTCTTTATGAGGTTGGCATAGCATTCTATCACTTCATTGCTTTTATCATTAAGATATACGCCTGTTAAGTTTAAATAATTCGTTGCTCATAAAGACAATGATGCCTTTCAATAGTATCGACATTATGGTTTTATCCATATCAACCTTTTATTGCTGTGAAATACTTCCACATAGTTCGGCCTTTATACAATGTTAACATATGCATAATTCGCCTTTAAATACTTTGCAATATCTCATATGAAAATTGGCCTATGATTTATATATATAAATCAACCTCTAAGCATTTATAATATTCGACCTCCAAACATCACATATATATTTACACCATGTCAATCAAGCAAGTATAAATTCAATATACAAATAAATACAAACAAGTTAACATGCACATAATAATATTAATATTATATATATATATATATATATATACTCCTCTATATAAGCATTAATGCTGATGTGTGTATATGTATATATATACATATATCATATATTCAATCACATATATATTCATATCATTCAAAGCAATAAAGCAATAATCCATTCGATAATCGAATGATTATGAATAAGTGATATATTCACAATAATAACACATGCATATACACACATGTACATATATATATGATATATACACTTCTCTAATAATTATTAACGCTTGCGTGTGCATATATATATGAAATATATATTCTATAGCGATTAATAGTCAAATAATCCATTTTATCCGAAATGATTTTGACCATGTGATTATATTGATCATAGCATATTTATACACATATATGCATATATATACATATGTTTTCGTAGTCATATGGACATCCCATTATCTCCAATGTATGTGTATGCCAACATATGTATATATATGCATATATGTATATATCCCAAATACTCATTTAATCATACAATCAAGCATAGTAATATAGGGAAGAACTCATAAGTTCCAAACATATAAACATCATCCAAGAATGCACTCAATAGTAATCAAGAACCTTACTAATGTAAACACATCATGCTAAGGATGACTTACCAATTTTGAACACTATGTCTAGACTCAACCATTCTACTGTGAGTGTGTGTAAGATCACTTAAGTTACGTTACGGGTCACCCAACCAATCACTTCTCCTAAATGATACTTCCCCTCCCTTTCGAAGGATTGAACCTGTCCCTACAACTAGCTCAACACATTTGCAATGGTAGTTAGATGTTCATAATAAATCCATATGCATCATAAACTTTAGCATATTCACATAACAATCAATGTAAACATATTTACTCTTTCAAAGCCATATTAAGAATTTATCAATACTTTCACATAATACCTATTTTAGTATTCCATTCTTTTAGCAAGCATATCAAACTCATGAATGCATTTACCCTCCAATTTACTCTTGAAGGTAAAAGTAAATCGGTACAATAAGACAAGGTGTGACAAAATCTATCAAACCGTCACTCCAACCTTTGCATTCTCACTACGCATCCAAATCTTTAATGATTTTTTTTTTTAAAATGCCTAAACCCTAGGGTCAAATCTTAGGGTTCACCTTTTTTATGTTTCATTTTGGTGACCCTGACATGTTAACATTATACGCCTTCTGAAATTTGAGGAATTTAACCCTAGATCTAGGTTTTGCATTTCTCATTTAGGGTTTCATTTTTGCATCATTAAAATAAACATAAAAATTCAAAAGCTTTGCATCTCATGTTACATCATAGGTTAAAATAGGGTTTGTTTCAATCATTATAGAGTAGATTTACATTCAAATTTCATTCATTAGGTCCATAAATTATGAAATTGTACATTGCATTCATTTATGCATCTTTCATTTAGGTTAAAAAGGTGAAAAATTGCATTATTTTGTTTCAAAATTGCATCAAATCACCATTCTCAAAAATTTTCATCTTGAAATAAGTTAATTATTGCTTTTTATATTTAAAAATTGCATTCTAAATTGTCATTTACTTTTCAAGCATTTTCAACATTGTTGCACACTTGCATTTTTCAATTTCATAGTCATAAAATTAAAAAAAATTAGAAAAATATTCACTATAAAACCTGCCCGCACATAGATTTGGGAACCTTAAGTAGTAATAAGCATAGTCAAACTTTTAATTTTTCAAAACCCTATCTAGGACACAGGCACCTTGGGCACCTCTATCCTACTATTTTTGATTGAAATTTGGTTCAAATCTCTATTTTTGCGTTCTTTGTATGCTTCTACTATCTGAATTTTGTTTTTTGTTTTTTGTTTGTCCTATACCTATCTATTTTGCTTAAAACATTTCTAACTTGATCCATTGGGAATAACATCATGTTCTCATTGAAAAAATATTTGGTTGTCATAATTCATGTTCTATTGTTAAATATTTTTTGGTATTTTAAGAATTTTTTGTTACAAGTATGTCAAAATGAGTTCATTTCCCATCATTTGTTATTTTTATCGATACATCTCCCACTATCCCTCCTCTGTGTGAGGTTATCTTGGTGAAAGAGAATAAAATCATTGAAAATCATAATAATCATGTTTGTTCTTCTCTCAATATATTTTCTCTTGGTTAAGCAGGTATCTTGGTGTTAGAAGATCCAATCATAGAGCGTCTTGAGAATCTTGTTTGTGTTACAAAGATGACTGTTGTTGCACCAAAATATTGATTGTTAATTCCTAATACAACCACCAGAGTTAATGAATTTAGTGGGGCAGTTAAGCCATGTCACAAACTCGAGCACTGCGGTGTACAACACAAGGAGACCAAGGGTGCACACCTTCCAACAATCCCCCTAGTGCAAGCGAGGGGTTCAAAACCATGACCCAAGATCTGATACCAATTTTTGCAAATATGATTGTTGTTGCACCAAAATATTAACCTATTAATTCCTAATACAACTGCCAAAGTTAATGAATCCATGGGAGGTGGTTAAGCCAAGTCACGAACCGAAGCACTGTACTACACATCACAAGGAGACCAAGGGTGCACACCTTGAAACAATTTATTTCGCTTCACCTACCTCTCCTAGTTGGGAAGATATTGTTGGAAAAGAGGATGAAATCATTGATACATTTATGCATTGCATATATGAAGATGCTAATGTGACATTAGATCCCCCTCGATAGAAGATCATCAACAAGAAGTCGAATCTTTTAAGGTTATGAACACACTATTGGCCATTGGATCTTCTTTGATTATTAGGGCTCCTAAAACTCCTATTGGACCTCCTAAGAGTCCTCTAATTATTGGACCTCCTAAGAGTCCTCTAATTATAGCACCTCTTAAACCTCATGGCCATATCCTAAGCTTTGCAAAATAACTTACTAGTAATCATGTGTCGTAACAACAAAGTTATCATACTATAGCTCACACATATAACAATAGAAACAATAAGCAACCAAAAAAAAATTCCAACATCCATTTCATTGCCTCAACCATACCTCCCACCTGTACCTACTATCTAGTAGCATAGTGGTAAAGAATATGATCTTGTTGAGAAACTTCATAACACTCTTGCTAAGATCTCCTTATGGGATTTGATTCAAACATCACCTGGTTATCATGACATGCTTTAAATTTCTTTGTAGAAAGTTGTTGTTCCTCCTAGTGTGCAACCAAATGAGGTGGCAACTTTGATTGAGAACATAAATTCACGTAATTTGGACATTGTCTTTCAACAAAATGAATTACCTCCTTTGGAAATGCAAAAATAAAATGATGCTTTGATGATATTGGTTGTTATTAATAAGGTTGGAATTAGGTGTACCCTTGTTGATAACCATTCAAGGCTTGATATTTGTAGTGTGAATCTTTTAGATAGAATTGGGACATAAAAGACTAAAATTCAACTAGTTGATTTGTCTATCTATTGTTTTAATAATGTGGGAAAACAACCAATTGGTGTGATAAAATTACCTATCAAAGTTGGTAAGATTATGTTACAAACTCCTATCCATGCCATGCCTCATGATCTTTCATACAACCTTCTCTTAGGTAGACCATGGATTCATGAAATGAATGGAGTTCCTTCAACACTTCATTGTTCAATGAATTTTGTTTGATAAGGCATAACTTTCACCCAAGATGTCAATTTTTTTACTTCTTATACTTGTTGGAAATGTGATTCCAAGAACTATGTAGTGGTACAAGATTGGTTCCATTCTTTTGTTGTTTTCATTAAATTTGGGGGCTTGGAAGTTAGATGTTCTTGGTTTCATGGTTTTGAGCATAAATTTTGCATACAAAATTAAAGACTTTTGATTTCAAATAGGCGTTGGAGAGCATGTATAGTGTACTACAGAGTGGATCAAAGAGATTTTTAATTTGTGGTGTAGGAATATGATTGTACTTGTTTTATCACTTGTAGGAGCCTAAGATTCAGGGTGTGATTGTGTGAGAAATCAGATGATTCAAGAGGCGAAACCTTGAGGGAGTACTTGTTTTTATATGATATTTATGATGGTATAATTGATTATTAGTTTGGTGCTTCTTGGTATAAGCTTATAGGTGTTTTTTAGAGTTTGAATTTGATGGTGAAAGGTACACAGGTTCTCTTCAGTTTTGAGGACATGAGTTGACACATGTAGAGACTTAGAGTCTCATGTGGGTGATAGTTGAGTGCAAGTATAACATTGGTGATGATTATGGTGTCATGGATATAGAGGTATATTTGAGAATCAACATGACATGATCATGTATGTGCTTGCTCGGTGGTAATATGGTTTGGTGTTAAGATATTTTTCTTATCTTCTTGATGGTTGATTAGTTCCTTGATTATGGTTACTCGTTTGTGGACATATTTGGAAAATCAGATCTATGGTTGATTTGGTGTTTGAGTCTTGTTTTCTACATGATTATCTTTCTTGATATCTCAGTTTGCATGTTACTAATGTGATGATGAGTTTGCATGTTTTAGTGTTTTGGATCTTTGAGTCATGCAGGTTGTGGATTAGCAACCCATTTTCTTGCAGTGGGATGAATCGGATGTGGACTATCTATATCCACGAGATTGATTTAGTGTTGATGCAAAATTTGTTAGTTGGCCTTATATGTGGTCATTTGTGCATAGTTATGTTGCTTTGGGATGAGAGGATGAATGATTAGAATACCTAATTTGTTGATTGTTGGGACTTATAACATGTGATTTTTATCATGATGTCATGATAGCTTAGTTACACATTTCAGTGGGAGATTTCAATAGTGATGGTTTGGGAATGGAAAATTATTTCTAATGTTTTGATGGTAATTGTATCTTCTTGGCTTGGAGATATTGATTTTACTTCTCTAGAGTTGTTGGGATTGCAGTTGATTATGTATGAACCATGGGTGATCTTCATTTAAGAGATGGTTGTCACAACACTATGTGTAGCTCGGTATCAAAGTTTAATGGAAGTTGTTGGAAGTGATGTGGATTTATCATTGGTGATGGATGATCTTCTTAGTGTTTGTGGATGTCTTGGAGGATCTCTTATATCCTATTGTTGTAGAAGAGTTCTTTCACATTTATAGGTTCACTATTAGGAGATGGTTATCTTCATGTGATTGGAGATGTTGATTCTTGGTTTAGAGCATATTTGGTATTATGTCATGATGTAATCTTGATTCTAGATTAGAGTTTTGGCATGGTATATGTTATCTTGAGACCAAGATGTATGCTTTGTTGCATGTGATCTCTTAGGATGCAATGGTTAGATCACGATATAATGTTGAGTTCTTGATTCTATGATTGGAGCTTTGCCATTGATCTTGTTGGTTCTCAAGTGGTATTGAGTAGATTGGTGATTTTCTTGGGAGCTTCATGATAATGTTGTGTTGCATTTGGAGATTAGCATGGATTGATCATTGGTAGGTTCTCATGGATACATGGAGTATTGGGTGAGGCTGGAGTTCTCTTGGGATTAGAGATATTTTCTTGATACAATTACTCTTTGGAGATTTTAGTAGTAAGATCGAGGAGCATCCACCTAGATATGGATGTGAGTTCAGGTTGGAACTATAGAGGAGAGTGTTCTTGGAGTGAGTCTTGATTACTTGGTTATCTTAGAGGAGCATTCTCATTCCCTACTCTTGGTTTGCTTAGTAGTTTATCAGCTAAAAAGTATTTGTCCATTATTGTTTTAGATGTGTTATGTTTCATGCTTTGTTTTCTCATGGGAATGAGTCTTGAGAAATCATAATTGATTTTGGGAGACTCATTTGAGGATTGTTTAGCATGAATTTATATTGCTTTATTTTTCATAGATATGGATCTTGAGCTATGGATAGTTCTAGAAGATTCATTTTTTGGGATGGTTAGCATAGTTATCTCCTTATGCATTTGAGTTTATATCATAATTCATTGATGATGAGTCTAGGAGATGTTCATTGGGTAGATTCCCTAATTTGGGAATAGATATTTTGAGTTTGATCTTCCTTGATTAGAGAGGCTTACATCCATGTTGGTATTATTACATGTTTCATATGTTGCATTTAACCTTTGAGATTGAGTAGATGGGTGTTGTTGAGGCTTTACATTTTGGGTTGTAAGATGAAACAACCCCTGTGGTGTTTGAATTTGACTTCTGATTTTCTACGCGTTTTTCTATTTATTTTCTTTTGAGTGTTTTGATGGTAGAAATGAAAATAATAAAGAATACCAAATGGAAAGTAAAATACATAAATTGAAAGCAACCAAATGATTTTTATTGATTTCAAATGAAATTACATCAATATCCATTCATTGGTTTTGACTGTCATAAAGTTTTGATTTTTAAGAAAGTTGCCTGGGAGATTCAATAAAATGTATGCCTAGCTTGAAGAAGTCAAAATATGATCTTGGGTATGTTTCCAAAGCTCTTTCTCATCTTGGGCGACCAAGAATGGTACCAAGCAGCAACCAAATATGCTTTCTTTCATTTTATTTTTATGGCACAAATTCCAAGGATGTATGGTTGTACCTGTAGCTCACACATGCTAAGTTGGGAGAGCTCAAAACTAGTCTAGAAGCCTGAAATTCACTGCAAGAGGTGATGCCTAAGCCACATAGAGAAAACGAGATGGTACGACTTGATGTAGTAGACCTTTGTGCCTTGGAAATGATGAAATATGGTTCCCACATGCTAGTTATTTGATGTGCAACCTGCACTTTATTCAATCTACAAACCTTAACCTTCAGATTTGAAATTCTAATATAAAAACTTGATTTATTCTTCAATCTAACTTTATAAAAAATGCTCATATGTTGTTCCTTGAGTGAGACAAATCAAGTAGGATCCTTGGATGATCTCGCACGCCTATAGAACCTGTTCCAAGAGAGGGTATCCATCCTCAATCAACCATGGAAGAGAAATTTTCAGCAACAACTCACAAAATGATAATATATTCTAAATAATGAATAATGAGCCAAACCCTTTCCTTATGGAGAAGTACGCCACTTTTGGGTTTTTAGCCTTTGACAATTCAAAAAAAAATCTCCTCTTGAAATCCAACACCACTTTTCAATAGATCTTATGATTTAATATTAAATCATTTGTCAAAGTGACTTTTCACTTAAATACTTCATAAAGTGGCTTTTCACTTAAATATTTCATAAAGTGACTTATTTCACTTAAATACTTTATAAAGTGACTTAAGATATTCTTTTAATAAAGTCACTTTTACTTTATAAAATTAAATCATTAAATCACTTAATAATTGAATATTATTAAATGACGCGACTTAATAATTCCATAGCTCCTGGCTTGAATATCCAAATGACCTCTCGAGAGTGTCCTGTGACCAAGATCAACTGCAAGTGTGCCATTACTGATCTGAAATGTCACTTACTAAAATTAGTAAGTAACACAAACAAGTCTTGAAACCCCTTATAAATATTCCCTAATCATCCCATTGGCCTACGAGAACAATAGTAATAGGCTAACCCTGTTCCTCAAGCCACTGGCTAGGAATGTGACATTACATAAGGAGACCATACTTGACACAACATAGCACTTTTGAGGTGTTGGTAGAAAGACATGTTATGGTTTATAGGTTTTCTCTCTTCATTCTATGGTTCCTTCATGGGGCTTGATGTTCATATAATTTGAGAGGATTGTGGTGACATGTTGTGAGAGAGTATGCAACTATTTGGGTTGCATGGGTGAATCATTATGTTTATTTTTGGAAATTCATTGTTGATCATTTATTACACCTTGATATAGTGTTGATTGGTAGATTTGATATTCCTTGATCATTTTTAGATTTGACATTACCTAGATACAGTGGGAGTTCCTAGATATGTATGTTCTTCATTTATAGGTTTGATATAGGGATCTTGTTATTGTGGTTTATGGAGTGCATATATTGTTGGCATGAGTTTACCGATGTTGTTGATACCTAGAATGTACAGATGGTTGGATGTATTAGCATGTGTTGTGGATGTTATTTCTAATTATGTGGGATTTTACCTTTGACAACATTTTGGAGCCTTTGTTATACCTTAGATTTGATGCTTGTGTTCTTTAGACTAGTGGTCTTCACCTTGGCATGTTCCTTTTCTTCCATAGGTGGCACACTGGAGGATGAGAATAGTTCTTGCTTGAGATGGTGGTCACTTTAGTTATATTGTAGGTATCTTGATGGATCATGAGAGCATGTTGGAGATTCATGTGATTTAATGTATGACTATGATGATGTATTTCATTGTTTGAACCTTATGCAATGTATACAAGTGGGAGAATGTTAGGATATGGTGTTGTACACCATTACATAAATTGATTTATTATAATGTTATATTATAATTTTGTAATTAAATAAGTATTTAGTTGTGGTGCACTTAGGAGGTGTATTTAGCCTCTCTAGATAATTATTTAGGGACCACTTGTAAAGTTGAACATTGGGTTATTATTTTCTGTGGGAAACATAAGCTAATAATTTAATATTTGGGGAAAACATTTAATAAAGTGGAAAATTAGTACCTATCAATCGAGGATATTAGTATGGGACAATTACACTTGATCCATGAAGAATCGAAGCATAAAAAAGCCACCAATACTCAATCTAAACAAGATCAATCGAATTGAAGTTAAACTAAACATTCATCAAAGCAAAGCATTCTAAGTTACAAAACATTTAAAATTTCTATTCTAACCCATTTGAAACTTATCCCATTTTGGGAGTGGTGTCATGTTGATGTGGAACAACGAACCTTTCCCAATCCTGTGATCAGTGAGCTTGTTCCAATCGATTCTATTGAAGAGAATCAATGAAATGGTTGTGAGATGTGAATGGAAACATGATTTATACTAAAATGAGTATGATACAAAAGCTAATCTAGCATGATTTTATGCTAAAAGATGTAGATATGCAATTGCTAAGCTAATCTAAATGAGATTTAAACTAAAAAGAGATTCAAACTCTAATGATCGAATTAGCTAAATGGATGTATTATAGAAGCCATTAATGGAAGCTAAGATATTATACAACTAATTTAAACTAAAATATGCTAAATTTGTGCAAAGTATGAGTGTGAGTGTGAGTGATTTCAAAAACATAAGTTTTCTTTGAAAGATGGATGATGGATCCATTTGTCTCCAAATAGTGAACTATTTATAGGAAAGCAAATGAGAAATGAAGGGTTGAGATAAAAAAGCTAATCAACGATCAAAGATGAAAGAAAGAAGAGGCATGGATCATGGATTCTCATCAACGGGTGAGAATATAAGATGAGATTTAATCAAGGGTTCTCATTCCTTCCAAACAAGTACATTTTTGACCTGCACAAGAGGTCAAAATTTAACTTGCACAAGAAGTCACAAGTTAACTTGCATATGAAGCCAAGTGAGAATATTCCCTTTTTCGAATGAATGGAAGAGAGAGAATATTCTTTGGAACATTCTCATGGGCGAGGCAAAGGATATTTTGCAAATTAAAACAAAGTTTAATTGTACAAAAGGAGAGGGAATATTCTATGGGAATATTCCCCTTTTGGAGGAATGTACAAAGGAGGAATATTCTCTTGGAATATTCCCTTGCAAGTGGGGGGGAATTAGATTAATTAGATAATTACTAATTAAACAAGGGTTTAATCATGCAATTAGGTGAATTAGAATAATAAAGTGATATTCACTAAATTAAATGATTTAATGAATGGGGGAAAAGGTGAAATGACATTTAATTAAATAAGAATACTTAGGGAATTAAATTATATAGTTTGATTTATTTAATTTAATGAGACAAAATGTTAGCGTGAAAGGGGGAATTAACTTGAATAAATGAATTAGGTTAATAGACGCAGATGATGCAATTAGTTAAAGAGCTAGGCTAATTTAATTAATTAAGCAAAAATAGGATGGATTTCAAGAGGAAATGATGTTAGTATACCTGATTCAAGTGTATGATATGATTTGGGACATTTTTTAGCTTCTACATTTTTCCCCTCTTTGAAGCGAGGTACTTGCTACTTTGGTTAAAAGACTAATGCTCTTTAGATAAAAGTTGTTGCTTAAATTAAAAAAAAAAAAAAAATTTAGATGCCCCAGTGGAAGGATAAAGTTGATTCCTTGCCCCCTCAAGAAATTGGGCTTAAAGTTTGAATTTTGGGTTTATTTCTTGATAAAGGTAAGATGTTTCCCCAGGGGTCCATAAAGGCTCTAGGAAGTAAAAACATGCAAAAAACATAAAAAATGATGCAAAATAAGCTTTAGTTTGGAAAATTTGGTGAAAATGATAAAACACCCTATTTTGATGATCAAATTAGGGAAAAAACCCTAATTTTGATGTATAAATAAGCTAAGAAGGGTCACTTTCAATTCATTTGTGCATTCACACCTTAAGGAATTCTTGTAAATTGTGCTTTGACCCTTTGACGAGATGGTGTGAGGTGTGCTTCCACGACACATTTCCAACCGAGTTCGAGAGTACTAGAGTCTTCCAGGCATAGGACCACTAGCTTGAGAGTCAAAACTTGATTTGGAATTTCTTTTGATGCATTTATTTTGTTTTCAAATTTAAACTTTGGCAGCGTCACTATATAGTGATGCTAAAATTAGAATCAGCGATGCTAAAATGAATTTTAGCAATGCATATGTGCATTGTGACATAGTTTACAATTTAGAATTAGTGTTTCCAATTTTAAATTGTGACACATATGTTTAGGATGGCACACTTCCATTATTTCAAAATTAGGGTTAGGGTTTCCAAAGTTTAAATCGTGACACACATGTTTCTAGTGACACGATTTGTAATTTGCAATTTAAATGTCTTGAGCATTGCAATTTAGAATTTGAATTATAGTGACGCTATTGCTATTTTGAAGCTAAAAATTCCAAACTTAGTAAAAAAAAAAGGATTTTTTGATGTCATGCTCTTTGTGGGTGCAGGAGGTGATCCCACCTTTGATGTCTCGTGAGCATTGGCCCACCATTTTGGAGAGACTTGGTGATTTATCTGAGTTATGATAGGAGAACCTAGGGGAGATTGGTCTATGGTACATCACTGATATGCATATTTTCCAAACACATCTGGCTATGATGATCGTGTTGTGCAAGTGATGGAATAGTGAGACTTCGTCATTCTACCTTCCCACAGGTGAGGCGACAATGACACTAAAGGATGTATGGAAAATTTTGTTTTTGCTGATAAATAGCGAGCGTGTGATTTACAACTTTGATGCTAGTTATAATGCCTACCTTGAGATTATGGAGCTAGAGGACATCGTTCTAGTCACTTTGTAGATAGACCTCGAGATGTACAAAGGTCGAGTCCTTACATTCAGATTGATAGTTGTAGTTATTATCTTCAGCTTGGTTGCTCCTGATCAACAGAGTAGAGGATTCATCCTAGGATGGGGCCTTGCTTGGCATAGGATGCTCTACAGGAGGACATTTTTTGCATGGGGGATAGTGATGTTGGCCTCATTGTATCATGATATGCATGATTTTGTCTACTGTGATGGCAAAGAAATCGACACAAGGGTCACTTTGCTACATATTTGGGCTTGGGAGCACATCATTGTGCTTTTCTGATCGTTCATATGGTCAATGTAGAGCAAGATGATTTAGTGGTTTGACAATATAGAGGCACCATTACATTACAACACACCGGGGAGCTTGGGATTCCATACTAGCATAGGGTGCTTGATGATATGATTGTCTTTAGATGGCGACCCTGACTTCAGCTGCTAGTGTGGTATGATGATGTACAACAACTATCCTTTTCCCGATAGACCTGATACATGCAGGGTTGGGAGCAAACCATTATAGAGAGGTATCTGCTAGATAGGGTGGCTAGACAGTTTGGAGAGTGGTAGGATCAACCAAATGATGCATACAAATCCATCTTTGCCAAATCAGCATGAGAGGTACCCACATGTGGACCTACGATCCCAACCCCTAAGGTGGTTGAGGGATTTCAATAGTTGGTCATGTAGCCATGGGCATATGGTCAGGGTCAGGCAGATGCTTAGACAACACCTGCATATGATGCATGGTTTACACCCCCTCACTGATTGATAGATCTAGTGGGTGCTCCTCCACAAGGGAGACCGTGAGGGAGGGGTGCAGGCAAAAGCAAAGGCTGAGGCAGAAGTTGGGGACATGATAGCCAAGATGGTCATGATGGACATGATGGGCAGATTCCAGGGGCATCTCAAGCCCATCAACAAGTTTTGGTCATTACTGCTGAGAGAGATCAGATGAGGCAGTAGGTACAGGCTGTCACAAAAAGAGAGATCATGAGCAGAAACTTAGACAGCCTGCCGAGATGCAGTTGGCTCAGGAGGTCGAGTGTCATCATCTTTAGACCATGATAGTTGCAACTTAGGGGTGGACAGTGTCTACCAGGTTATATAGAGAGGCTGTTACTAAGGTAGCCTACTACAAGATGCATTACCATAGGGATGTCCCACAGGAACTCAGACAACTTGATTATTCACAGAGAAGTGGGGCACACCCTAGAGGAGAGGATCAGCCAGAGAGATAGGATGGAGAGGGGAGCAGCCATCAGGGCTAGCCCGATTGTACACACATTTTTTGATCATTTCCCCATTTGTTATACAAATATACATTCATGGGATCCTTTTTTATAGCCTTGTGGATATTGTATTTAAGATTGATATGCATACATTGATTCATATATTGTACAATGATAGCTATTTTTTGATATATATGATATGGATATGGTTTCGATATGATGTGTTCATTTTATTTCATGCTTTATGAATGTATGGATGCATATGATGTTGATATGATGTGACATGCTTATATGATAGGTGATGCAATGATTTAAGATGCTAAAATAACAAATCTATATTATTTGTCACAACTTAAATGATAATGATGATGTAGGATGGATGTTTTATGATACACTGTGATGTATGCGGTGATGTATGCATGCTGATGATTTGTGAATGCAAGATGTATGAATTGATGATGTTTTTGTTGACGGTCATGATACCAGGTTAGCATGGAGAGAAGATAGAAGTGAGATTGATTGGCCATTTATTTTGATGATTTCTTCAAAAGATCCAACAAGTCCATGATCCACCGAGACTTTATTAGAGATGGTGATCAAGAATGCATGATGATGATGAATGCATGAGGATGATGATTTGCTCACATCTCGGGATTGGGAGTTTTTTGTTGTTCCTTATTGTTTGATATAACACATAGGTCTATGATGCATCAAGGTATTAATAACGAGGATGATGTTGTACCTAGTGTAATGGAATTTGAATTTGCAAACAAATAGGATAGTTCTTGTTCACATCTTGACATACAAAAACCTTGTTGGAATGTAAGTTAGAAGCCTAGAATATATTGGACCAAATCATATGCAATAGTCAACAACGTACTCCAAACAACCTTCCTACACACAACTATGCAAGTATGCGCCAAAAATATTTTACAAGAGTATCCACAAGCATAGCAAACAAAAGATAATGATCAATGCCCCATTCCTTTCTCTCTAAATCATTTTGATAGACATCATCAAGAGGTCCTCAGAATGGGTTATTAAGATAAATTTTAAGAAAGGATCAAGAACAAACAATTAGTGTTATTTGTATCTCTTGCTAGTTTAGTTTAGCTAAGTTGATTTCTGATGTTGATGTCCATCGTAGGAAGGATACATCCTAGGACATGTTGATCAGATGGTTGTTTGATGTAGGATGATGATGAGCTTTATGATAAGCCATTGATACAAACTTCACTGACGCATTTATCCATGATCTAGACTTTAGATTTTGACTCTTAAGTTCTTGATTTATGACTTTCTATACTTGTTTTCTACTTTTTTTTCCAAAGGTTGAAGATGACAATCAATTTATTATGGGTGAAGGTTTATTGCGGGTGAAAGCGAGATGGAATGGGTGATTTTGGATTTTTCTAATATATTTCAATATTTTTGGTATTTTAAAAATGTTTTGAGGCTATTTTTGGTTTTCTGAAAGTTTATGTGAATGTTTTGGTTTTTGGTTTTGATGATGTTTAGGGTTTTCTCTAAGATATTTGAGGTTTTTTAGGTTTTTTGAATGTTTTCTAAGTGTTTTTGTGAATTTTCAATGTTTTAGATTTTCATTTTTCAAATGTTTTTGGTGTTTTTTAAGATTATGAATGTTTTGGGGTTTTTTGATATTTGAATGTTTAGATATTTTCCAAGTTTTGGCCAAGAACCTAACCTAAAAGACCTATCCTAGGGGCCCTGGGGGCTAATCAAAGATGAGCCTTGCCTACGTTATACACGCAGAGACCACGTAGTTCAACTGACTTGACTTTTTTAAAGATGAGATATGAACAGTTGATGGAATGTAAGTTTATTATGACAGACTCCTAAAGGACTAACCTAGGGTGTCTCGAGGGCACATCAATGATGGCCTTGCCTATGTTCAAGCTTAGAGACCCGTAGTTCGACAAGGGATTGTTTTTGGATTTTTGACGTTGTGACCTTTTTAAGGTTTTTGATGTGATTTGGATGTTTTGGATTTTGAATTTACAATTTTTTCAATGTTTTGGATTTTAGCTATACAGGATTTTGGATGTTTTTGGATTTTGATGGATTTTGCAAGTGTTTTTGGATTTTCTAATAACCGTTTGACAAATGTTTTTGATGTTTTGATGAGATTTTATGAATGTTTTTGGATTTTCAATGTACAAGATTTTGGATTTTTTTTTGGATTTTCTAATGAATGTTTTATGAATATTTTTGGTGTTTTCTGATAATCGATAAGATATACAATGTAAACAAATATTTTGGCACCCGAAATGCTTGTAGCCCTTCTAGGGTTTTTCACCTAAAAGGGTAAAGATTTGGGCCAAAAATGCAATGTTTAAAATTCAAGGATTGATGTGATGTGGGTGAAATGTGTCTAAATAAATTGATCTAAATGCATAAAACTAAAGAAATGCAACTTGTTGGAAAACACATTGTGATATGCAAAACACCTAGAAATGAATGCAAACTATAATAGAAATGGATGAAACTGAAGGTGTGCGCCTAAGAACTTGATGGAGACTAGGAATGACTCCTAAAATGTTGTTGATGTTGGAAATTCGGCCTACCGGGACTCATTCACCATTCTAGGCGAATTAGTCCTAGATCTGGGAAACTGTTCCAGAGCTCGTTTCAGACAAAAGGGTATCCAAAATTATAGAAAACCCTGTTCAGGCCTGGAAATGGGACTCCTTCGCCATTAGTGGAAAATATTTCCACTTTTGAATTTATGAAAATCCAAAAGTGGAAACTAAAGTCTTTGGTTTGCACTTTGGTTTCTAACAGGTGTCCACCTTTGAAAGTCTGATTTATAGGTTTGAAAGTGACTTTTTGTTGATATTTTGACTTGTTCAATAAGGATATGTCTTCAACAACTTTGCAACTTGATCTTCAATGATTTCCAGGCCTATAAAATGTCTAAATTTGCAAACACACAAGAAGAGAAAGAGAAATGTTGAATGTTAGGGCATGGGGGTTTGCCTTGTCAAACCCCTTTTTAGGTAATTAAACCAAAATGATGAAAGACTATAATGAAGCATGAAACAATGGAGTTAGATACTTGCCATGATGTTTGATCTTGAATTTTTGCAACAATAGATGAAGATTTTATCGTTGAATGTCTAAAAAATGATCTTGAATGACTTGGAATAAGAAAAACCTTAGCTTGCTTGAATTAAAGTGGAAGATCAATGATGAATGAGTTGTGAATGAGTTAAGAGATTATGAATTAGGGTTTAGAGACTTGTATTTATAATAAATTCACCTTATTTTCCCATTAATTGGATCCCTAAGGCCAACATGGAGAAAAGTAAAACTTAAAATCCAATGTTTCTCACTTAAACCCCGAAAATGGCTCAAATGGGATTCATTCACCATCAAGGGCGAATGGGTCCCACCTGGATGGGACTGATTCACCCCTAATGGAGAATGGGTCCCACAGGGGCCATTTTGCTAGTTGGAAGGTTGGGAGATAATAAAAGTAGGTTTCTAGATTGTTCTAGTCAGTTATTTGATCAATTCATAACTTGGGATGCACAATATGGGGAAACAAGGGTCTATTAATGATGATGCAAAGGTCAATTAGGGCTTGGGACACAAAATTCAATGTGAATGTGTGATTAAATACACTTTGCAATACTAAAATGAGGCCCACTTAGCCTAGAAAGGCATAAAATCCAATGTGAATGTGTAGATAACATTACAACATTAGATTAAAGTTAAGTTTAATTCAAAAACCTTCTAGATTAATGTGAAGATGCAATTAAATACATTTTATAATGTTGAATTAAGGGAAAATGGGTTCATTAAGTCTAGAGAGGCGTGAAATTCTTTTAAAATACTTTACAACACCTTTACTTGAGATATCATTAGATGCATTTTATTCAATTTGCAAGGGTCCAAGACCTAGTGTGGATGTGAAAAACACATTACAACACCAAATCAAGGCCTCATTAAGTCCAATTTGTCATCAATTATTCCCAAATCAAGCAAGCAAAAAGGGATACTTTTTTTCGTGTCCACATACAAGAACCCAATCTGATCCATAAGGAATTACCCCTAGTGTGATATGCAATAGATTACCTCGATATAGGTAGGACAAACTGACCTTTAGATTATGCCAAGTAGTACTAAGGGGATACGATACTTCTCAACATCAAGCTATGATAGAGATGCAAATGGATGGTGGAATGAATAGGATGAATGAGGCGATGGATGGATGGTGATGTAGAGAATGATAGGATAAAGAGCCAAAGAATATATGGAGGTGCTTTATTTATGCAAGGCACCTGTTTGCCAGGTTTTCACCAAGGTACTTGCCAAAAGCACCACTGAAGTGGTTTTCACTAGAAGACAATTGTTTTTCTTTACTTTTTTCAATCCTTTTTCTTATTTTTATTTTTTTGGATTTTGATAATTTTTTTTTTTTTGTATTTTCAGATTTTATACCCTTCAAGACTAGGCATAAAACTTTTTTAAGATGCAAGTTGTTAGTTGGTTCCTGCAAGGGTTCACCTTCAAGCATTGACAATTGATATGCTCCTAATCCATAGCTTGTTGTGACGACAAAGGGACCCAACTAGTTAGGCTCAAACTTCCCTTTACTATCATGATCTGGTAGATTTTTTTGATTTTGCTTTAGAAAAAGATCCCCTACTTGGAAAGACCAACATTTGATCTTCTTATTATAGCTTTGTTTTAGTCAGTTTTGATATAATTGCAAGTGATTAAGGGTGTCAAGACGATGCTCATCTAGGTATTCTAGCTCATTTAGCTGAGATACTCTGTATTCTTCATCAGTGATCAAGTTCTGCAGTGACACTCACAATGATGGGAGATCAACCTTAATTGGAAAGATAACTTCTGATCCATAGACTAGGGAGAAAGGGGTTGCACCTATTGGCATGCAGATATTGGTTCGATAAGCTCAAAGAGTGGGATTTAACTATAGATGCCAGTCATGGCTAGCTTCATTGATCATTTTCTTCAATATTTTTAGAATGGTCTTGTTTGTAGCCTCAACTTGATCATTTCCCTAGGAATAATACGGGGTAGAGAATCGGTGTTGGATGTTGAATCTTTGACATAGCTCTTTCACATCCTGATTCTTGAAGGGTGTTTCGTTGTCTAAGATAAGAGTTTGTGGAACACCATAATGGTAGATTAGGTAATTCAGGATAAACTTGGCAATTTGCTTCCCCATTATGTAGGTCATAGGAATAGGTTCGACCCATTTGCTAAAGTACTTAGTGGCTGTTATGATAAACTTGTGGCCATTGGATTAGGTTGGAGTGATTTTTCCTATGAGGTCAAATCCCCACTACAAAAAAGGCCAAGGTGTGATCATTGGTTGCAATTCTTGAGTTGGAGCATGAATTAGATGTCCATGCTATTGACATTAGACACACTTCTACACATACTGATGAGCTTCTCTTTCCATGGTTGGCCAATAGTACCCCATCTTCAACAATTTCTTAGCTAAAGTCATACCCCTAGAATGGGAACCACATATTCCATCGTGAACTTCTGTTAAAGTGGTCAAGGCTTCCTCTTAGTTAAGACATCGTAGTAATGTCCCTTTACTACTTCAGCAGTAAAGGGTATCACCTAGGATCACGAATCGGGATGCCTTCTTAACAAAATTATTTTTATGGTTCGAGGTGATATCGGATGGGAGGGTTCCTCTACTTAGGTAGGTAAAGATGTCATGGTACCGTGGGGATCAAGGACCATAAAATGACACACATGAATTCAGATTCAGGGATTTTGAAAGTTGGTACACGAAGTTTTTCTACCAAGAATTTGCAATGAAGGACGTTGTGTGACATGTCTAACAGTGACTTGATTGTTTCCATAACATATGTTGCTCGATTGTTCATGCAAGGAATTTTCTCAAAAGTTATGTCTATGAAAATGTCCTTAAGATTCTCTACCATATTTTGGTAAGGTGTAAGCTTGTCATCCTTAGTTTGATAGTCATCATTGACTTGATTGATAACCAGCTGTGAGTCTCCATAGACTGCCACTGAATCGCTATCCTTAGACATATGATTAGGGCTTCGTACTCAACAATGTTGTTAGTACAGGGAAATGATAGCCTGCATGACTTTGGGATGCAATCACCTTGAGGGTGATGAAAAAAATACCTACTCCTGATCCATGTTGGGTAAACGATCCATCGAAGTACATCTTCCACTAACTTGTGAGATTGATAAGGAACACTGATTCATCAGGGAACTCAGATATCAAGGGGTTCTCAACATAGATAGCTGCATTTTCCAGTTGATATGTGATCACTTGTCCTTTTATTTCCTTGCACTCCACATAATCTATGTCAAATTCTATTAATATCATCACCCATTTAGCCATTCACCCACTGAGAGTTACTTTGGATAACAGGTATTTCAACGGATCAATCTTTGCAATGAGCTTGATTTGATTTGACAACATGTAGTTTCTAAATTTTTGTGAAGAAAAAACTACTGCTAAACATGCTTTCTCAATGGGTGAATAGTTCATTTCATATCCCACCAATGTATTGTTGATGTAATAGATAGTCCTTTCCTTTTCATTTTCATCATGTTGTGCCAGAATCGCTCCTAGTGTTGCTGAGATATATAAGATCAATGGTTTTTTGGGCATCAATAGAATGAGCATTGGAGGTGTTAATAGATAGTATTTGATTTGATGGAAAGCTTTATCACACTTCTCATCCCACTTGTAAGTTATCCTTTTATGAAGAAGATGCGAAAAGGGGTGGATTTTATCTGATAGTTGCACTATGAACCTCTTGATAGACTACAATCTTCCTTGTAATCCTCTCATTTGTTTTAGTGTTTGCGGTGGTTCCATGTCAAGGATAGATTTTACCTTTGTTGGATCGATTTCTATCCCTCTTTGTGAGATGATATAGCTAAGAAGTTTCCTTGATGTGACCCAAAGACACATTTTTTCGAGTTTAGCCGTACCTTGTATTCTTCAAGGCTATCAATGATGGGTCCTAAGACTTGTATGTACTCACTCATTTTCTTTGATTTTTCCAAAATATCATCCACATAATCTTCAACTATTTTGTGGGTCATGTCGTGAAAGATGGGGGTCATTTCTCTCTGATAGGTTGCTCTTGCATTTTTTTATCCCAAACAACATCACATTCCAGCAATATGTCCCCCATGGACAAGTGAATGTATTTTTGTGTTGATCCTCCTTGGTGATCATGATTTGATTGTAGCCTAAAAAACCATCCATGAGTGAAAACATTTCATGCCCCACTATTAAGTCTACTATGATGCTGATGTTGGGAAGAGGGAAATCATCCTTCGAGCATGCTTTGTTAAGGTCTCTAAAATTAATACAGATTTTGATGCCCCTAGTGGGTTTTGAGACTAGTACCAGGTTTGAAACCCACTTAGGATAATCTATCAATCAAATGAATCCAACTTCAAGAAGCTTTTGTAACTATAGTTTGATCAAGAGTGCTATCTGAGGGTGCATCTTCCTTAATTTCTGCTTGACTGGCTTGGCTTCAGGATAGACCGCTAAGTGATGCACAACCACTTTTGGATTAATCCTTGGCATATTAGTGTATGACCATGCAAAGTTAGCTCTTCGGTCTTTTAAGAATGCTACTAGGTTTTTTTGTTCTTCATCCAACAAAGATTCGACATAGAAAGTGAGCTTAGGTGCTTCTTCAATACCCACATTAATAGGGGTGGCCTTTATTGCTAGCACTACTGACTTCTCTAGATGCATTACAGAAAGGGGTAGATTGAATCCCTCATCCTTGGGTGTCTCAAAGATGTTTTCACCCTTAGATATGTCGTTTCCTTTTACTATTTCAGGATCAGAAAGTGGCACAGTGTGTTTTTCACTTAAAGATCTGCATGTTAGTTGCATTTCATCAATTTTTCCACTGAAGGACTCAATCATCTCCCCATAGTACACCTATGTATCTACCTCAATGTCAAAACCCGATTTGTGATATGCCCATGGTAATTTGTTACAAAGTCTCATGAATTTTGAGATCACTTCATCATTTTCAAATAAATCAAGAATTGGTGATCCTTGTTGATCCATGTCAATGAGTTGTGGGTATACTAGGCATATTTTAGTCGGCTGATTGCTTGGAGCAAAGGATGTAATGGATATCATGAAGAGGGAGTTGTTTTCAAATAGGTTAGCAACATCAAGGGGGAAGTCATCCAAGGTTGTGTCATGTGATTGAGGTAACCAAGAGGAAGCCTCATCTTGTTTAGCGAAAGTACATTTTCCAATAAGGGTGACCTTGCTAGTAGTACAACCTACGCTAAGATTCTTTAGTCGTTTATCAGGAATGATGGGTTCTAGTAAACCATTATCATTCTATACTAGCTTCTCATTCTTGTTATATCCCATTCTCTTCATTAGCTACAAGCCTTTGTTCTAATATTCCATGGGAAGAGTGGGGATAGGTCGTTCATCTTGATAGAGGAATTTAGAGATATCATCCTCATTGATATCTTCTTGATTCAAATCCCCCCACTTGGTTAAGGTAGTAGCTTCCATCTTGATAGTTTCAGGCTCTTTGTTGTTAGATGTGAGTTTCCCATGAGATTGAGGAGAGATAGGTAGCTCTCTTAAGACAAAGGTGTTCTTCATTAGCTTATAGTTCCCACAACCATCATCTTGGATCACTGCTTTGATATCGGGTATGCTTTGCACAATGAGTGCCTTTGTTTCAGAGGTGGATGCAAGGGATGATGGGTCAATAAATGAGGTAGAAGGTGTAGGCCCTTTATCATTCTTGGGTATTTGGGGGATTTTATAGAACTTGGCCTCAAGATTCTTGCAATAGTAAAAGGGCTTAGGATCTCCATGGATGATAATTTCTCTGCCCTCAAAAGGAAACTTGACACATTGATGGTAAGTTGAAGCTATGAATTTTAGGGAATGGATCCAGGGTTGGCCAAGCAGTATGTTGTAGGGAAGATCTAGGTCTAACACTTGGCATGTAGTTTCTGCAATAATAGGTCCCATTTGAATGGGTAAGGCAATGATACCTTGTGATACCTATTCTTGGTTGTCATATGCTCTGATGGTGGTACTCTTTGTTTTCTTGATAGTATCCTTTGAGTAGCCCAAATTTTTGATCAATTGAAGGGTACAAATGTTCAAACCAACACCTCCATCTAATAAGACTCTTTTGACCTTGTTCTTATGAATGACAACCTCAAGGTTTAAAGCATGGTTATGAGATGGTTGTGATGGTAGGTCTTGTTTTGAAAGGGTGAGAAGATGATTAGCGATATGGCCTACCATAGCTTGAAATTGATCTGTATCAATATCCTCAAGGATGGATGACTCTGATAAATTTTTCTCCAAGATTTCCCTATGCGTGGGGGATAGTCTCAATAGTTCTAAGATCGAAATCTGTGCATGGGTCTTCTTAAGTTGTTCTAGGAGATTGTATTTGTTGGGATTTGATATTGGTAAAGTAGGTTGTGCCCTAGATTGAGATGTAACTCCTTGGATGGTAATTTTTCCACTTCGTGTGGTGACTCCACACTCTGCACTAGGTCCTTTGACGGTGATGACAGTGATGATGCTATCATAGGAACCAACTACATTAGAATAGGTATGTTGCATGTTTGTGTAATCCTTAGCTTTTCCAATATTGTTTACTTTGTTATGATCTGGCATATGGTTCTTCTATATCTTGAGATCTTGATTCATGGTCGGTACCTCAATAGATATGGTTTCATTCTCTATGAGGTATTGGATAATGTTTTTGAGCCTCATGCAGTTTGTTGTTTTGTGTCCTTTGATCTTGTGAAAGTCACAAAGGTCGTTCTCGTTGTACCAAGATGGTTTATCCTATGGTTCTTGGTAGTTTTCAAAGTTGGGAAGTGTTATTAGATTTGACTCTACCAATTTTTTTATGATGGTTTCGATGGGTTCAGATAAATTTTTGTACTTACGTTTATGATAGTTGTTCTTGTTAAGGGTTTTCCTTTGTTGCATTGCGGTGTAATTGATCTAATTGTTCTGAGGAGGTGTTGTTTGTTGCATTGTTGGTTGAATATTAGCAATGTGAGTGTTGTTTGGTCTAGGAGCACTTAATACTACCTTAGCATCTACCACACCATCAATTGTTACATTTTTTTTCTTAGCCCTGACACGAGGCTTGTTGTTTGAACTAGTTGTTGGGTGGTTGTCTTTGTAAGCTTGTGTATTCCCCTGTGTGATTAGAGCTCTTTTGATGTTAAGGGCTCTAGGAAAAAGCTCGTCATAAAATGTGATGGACTACATTTTCAAATGGAAGGATAGATCTAGATCTATATTTTGTATGATGATTCCCACTTGTTGTTCATCGAGAAGAGGCCAATTGCTCTTACTAGCTCTTTTTCTCCACCGTTGCAAAAAATTAGTGAAAGTTTCTCCTGTATTTTGTCTAAGAGAGTATAATTATTCTAGGCTTACATCTATGTCAAGGTTAAAGGAGAAGTGATTGATTAATTTATCAGTAATTTCTTGAAATTTTTTGATATTAGGAGGCAAATGAGAAAACCTATCCATGGCAGGACCTGTTGTTGTTGAGTTTGATGTTGTTGTTGCTATGCTACTAAGGCTGCTTAATGGAATTGATGTTGTTGTTGTGCTAAGGTTGCTTGTTGTGCTAAGGCTACTTGTTGTGCTTGATGTTGTTGCTGTGCTAAGGCTGCTTGTTGTGCTACTAAGGCTGCTTGTTGTTGTTTTACTGCTAGGGATACTTGTTGTTGCTGCTATTGTTGTGCTACTAGGGTCGCTTGATGTTGTTGCTACTATTTTTATGCTATTAGGGCTTCTTGCTATTGTTGTTGTTGTTGTGCTACTAGGGTTGCTTGCTATGTTGTTGTTGTATGCCTTGATGATAAGCTTTTTGTGCTTGTTGTAAGGCTAAGGCATGCACTTGTAATGTAGGATCAGGTGTTTGTTGGGACATATGTGATGGATTTTGAGTGGGTAACGGATTGGTGATGAGCAGTTGGGGGTTCCCTTGGTTCAATATTCCTTGTAAGATAGTGGATTAGGGTGGAGGAATGTAATTTTGAGGTCCTATTTGATTTTGCATGGTGAAGGGGACCATGGGGAAATATGAGGATGGTGCCATTAGATTGTGTGATGGGAATGACACACTAGGACCTTGAGTCCATTGATTAAAAATGTTTCCTTGTCCCAAATCTTGAGGGTTTCCTTGTGTTAGGGACGTAGATAAGGTATTACCTAAATTGATGGGATTCGTTACCAAGGGATTGTTTTGAGGTGGGTTGATAATGGATGGGATGGATGTTTTTTGAAAAACCAATGGTATGGATGAATTGGTGGGATGATTGGGTAAAGATGTCCCTATGTGCATTAAGGGTTGACTCTGTGGTATGGTATTGACATGCCCTTATGTGCTATTTTTAGACACTTGGTCCACACTACTTTGCGTGAGGTGAGAACACTAGTGGTACTCATGGGTATGGATGAAGAGGTATTTCTTTGATATTTTGAGGTTGTTGTGGAGTAATGAAGTTCAAGGGGTTTATATGGTTGTTTGGGATCTTCAAGAACATGAGGAGTACCAAAGGTAGGTGTCTAAGTGGTCATATGAGATGGAGGGTTGGTTTCAAGGGTACCCACAAGTGTGTTTCTTTCAAATGGAAGGGTATGGCCAAAGTCCTTAGCAAGGATGGTTGCAAGACTGGGAATGCATGTTTGATTTAGCCCTAGTGATGGAGTTGTGAAGCCTTGTGTCAAATTTTGTGCAACAAATGATGGGGATATAGGAGCTACATTTTCAAAGGCTTGACATTCCATGATTTCCTCCCTAGTAAGTTCAAATGGATTGTTTGTGATGTCTTATATCTCATATGGTTGTGAGGGAGATGATGGTTGTTGTGATGGGGTAACTTGACTTCTTGGATCAAATTCTAGAGGATTTGGATCACTTGAGGTAAATGTGACTTTGGTTTTCTCCATGATTATCTTGTGTTGTGATCTAGTCTTTATCATAAATTTTGGGTCACCTTTGGGAGAGTTGTGTTGAGATTTGTAATGTTTGAACTCTCTAGTTGACTCAAATCTAGGTAATAGGGATTCTCTAAGTCATTTTGGAGCAATGGTGATAATAGGGGATGAAAAGATAGCTGATGTGGAGAGTGATCTTTGCAAACGTTTTGGGACAACACTGTTGGCTTAAGTTTGATGTTTTGATGTTGGGATAAAGGATGTTTATGAACTTGGAAATATTTAGGGTAGACTCGTGAACTACAAGATAGACTAGTTCAAAGATGATAACTAACTCAACCAAATGCATGGAAAAGGATACATTTTAGATACAAGGTGGCTAAGTTAGGGGTTGGTTTGATAGATGTTCAAGTCAAAAAGTGTTAGTGTATTCAAAAATTTTACAAAGTTTGGTGAAGTGAAGGATGAAATTTTGATGAAGGGGAGGATGAAATGTTTGACCCAATGTTGATCTAAAGTAAACCTTTTATTTGACAAGACCAAGGCAATGAGAAACATGCTAGACCTCTAAAGTTTTCAAATCCTAAGGACCTAATGATTTTTAAAAGTTGTTGATCCTGAAAAAGATGAGGGTTTTGACTCATAAAGAACATATAGATGTCTGGATGTTTCCTTACTGCACATTCATAATAATTTATTAACTTATTTTTTTTTTGGTAGAGTGCCAAAATGTGATTTTTGATTGCTTTTGAACTACGATGCCTAAGTTTAAAGTGATGACTAGTAGAGCTTCTTTTGGGAATCTTGACTATGTGTGAGATCATTTAGAAAAGTTCAAGTTTATGGAAGAAAGGAAGATATTTATTGCCACGCAGGGGGTGGTAATATGGGCCTTCCAACCTCAATATCAACTTGTTCCTCTTCTTCATCTAAGATGGTTGCTATGTTTCTCCATTGAGTAGGTGTTTCTTTGGTTTCAAAAGTGAAGCTTCTCAAACTACTAATGATATTGGTTTATTATCCATTAGTGAGTTCAAAGTTTAGTTGAATGATAACACCTTCAAGATCAGGTTGTTCAATGAGAGCGATTGGTCTCCAAATAGTCATGTGGGGTTCAATTGTCAATTTACCTTGCTTCAGTGAATTTATTTTACCACAAACACTTGTTTTGATTAAGTTTTCCAAACTAATTGTCTAGGTCAAAAATATCATAATTTTCACAATGTCTATTTTGTGAAAATGATGAAATTCAAGCCATAGTTGCTTAGGTTAACTTTGGAAAATATGGATTTGAGATGTAAAATAAAATATTTAGAAGTCTTTAAGAATAAATTTTTAGGACTTAAGTAGTAATATCAAGGTTTTGTCAAAAGGTATCCATATTTAGATCAACGGGTTTGAAATTTTGAGGAAGATCGTGAATGTTTGTAACATTGTGGAACCAAGCAAAGTATTAAAATAACAATCATTTACCACCTAGGTTGAAATGGGCATACCCCACTCAGATTTCTCCAAACACTAAGACAATGTGAACAGTTAGAGATTTAGCGATACTAGCTCCCCTCCACAACACACACTTCTTGGGACCACCAAATCTCAAAATCTTGAAGATCCTAAGGATTTTTCTATTTCAACAATGAATAGTACAAATGTGGGGTGGCTTTAGAATGATCATTCTTGCACTGACAAGTATTATGGATTTTGGTTTCTAAACAATGGTTTGTAATAAGGGATTTTGTTCAAGGTGGCCATACATGCAAAAATATTAGCTCAAGATTATGGAGAATCAAGAGGCCTCCCAGTCCCTTCCTAAGAACAGATTTTGATGTACTACATAGGTACTATGGGAGACACTTCTCGGTATGACACATCCGCACTTTTTGTTTATGACTTTAGTCACAAACACATTTTTATATAGTGACTTGGAAGAGCTTGGCTTTAGCTCGTTACCACTTGGGTTGTTACCTCCTTTCAAAGTGGGGAAGCAGGCCCTCTAAAGATAAACAATAGCAAGGAAGTACCTGTGTAGTTCGATCATCCAAGTTCGTATGAAATGAGGAGAGAACACACACCACACCTTTTCCCTACACTAGCATGGGGTTCATTTTTAATCCAAATTGAAAGATGTGGGTGATTATACAAAGTGTTAAGGAATGTTTTTGTTTCTCAAGATCGTCGAATGATGCAAGAGAATTGCATATGCATTCAATAAAAAATATGTAAATAAAAAATACATCAAATACTCGTTGATTTTAACCCCTAAAGCTAAGATGAATTCATTTTATGCACCAAATGAAATGTTAAGTTGTCTTGTTCAATTTTAAAACCCAAAAGACAATGATGAAATGAGGGTTCAATTTTAGTCCCATTTGAGTGTTTGTTTTAAACCCAGATGAAATTTAGTGAGGTCCTAGAGCATAAAGTAAAAAGCATAAGAAATTGGATTATAATTTCCCTATAGTGTCAAACCTTTTACAATCATAAAGTCTTAAGATGAGAATGCTTCTTCACTTTAACTTCGTGTCGTCCAATCTTGAAAAACCTTGTTAGCCTAACAAATAGAACAATGTTAGAAGCGTGTTAGTAATTTGACGAAGTGAGAAAATTAAAGCACATACTGAAAAAATAATTGTTAAATCTCTTACCAGAGTTGGGCGTTTCCATACATGATAGCGTCACCCTGGTGACCAAGGGCGTCGCTTTGCAGAGAAAATAGTGAGCACGATAGCATCGTTATTTGGTCGAGCATCGCCATTTATAGTTTTCAATACTTCTAAAAAATTATTAGTGTCACCATTTATAATCAACGTCGGTGTATTTAATAGGTGATGATGTTTCAAATTAAGATAGCATCGCTATATGGCAATGCCCTGCAAAGTGCATCACTGAAATTGAGTTGGACGTCGCTCTATCCTGCAAAAGTCAAAACAAATAGAATTCGAGATAGAAATTGATTAAATTTGATCAGTTTTCCATCCTTCTAGCACTAGAATGTCGATCGAGGATATTAGTATGGGTCGATTACGCTTGATCCATGAAGAATTGAAGTATAACGAAGCCACTAATACTCAATCTAAACATGATTAATTGAATTGCAGTTAAACTAAACATTGATCAGAGCAAAACATTCTAAGTTATGAAAACATCAAAATGTCTATTCTAACCCATTTGAAACTTAGCCCATTTTGGGAGTGGTGCCACATTCATGTGGAACAATGACCCTTTCTTAATACCGTGATCGGTGAGCTTGTTCCAATCGATTCTATTGAAGAGAATTGATGAAACGATTGTGAGATGTGAATGGAAACATGATTTATGTGAAAATGAGTATGATAAAAAAGCTAATCTAGCATTATTTTATGCTAAAAGATGTAGATATACAATTGCTAAGCTAATCTAAATGTGATTTAAACTAAAAAGAGATTCAAACCCTAATTATCTAATTAGCTAAATGGATGCAATATGGAAGCCATTAATGGAAGCTAAACTATTATGCAACTAATTTAAACTAAAATATGCTAAATGTGTGTAAAGTATGAGTGTGAGTGTGAGTTATTTCAACAACATAAGTCTGCTTTGAAAGATGGATGATGGATCCATTTTTCTCCAAATAGTGAACTATTTATAGGAAAGCAAATGAGAAATGAAGGGTTGAGACAAAAAATCTAATCAACGGTCAAGGATGAAAGAAAGAAGATGCATGGATCATGGATTCTCATCAACGAGTGAGAATACAATATGAGATTTAATCAAGGGTTCTCATTCCTTCAAAACAAACACACTTTTGACTTTCACAAGAGGTCAAAAGTTAACTTGCACAAGAAGTCACAAGTTAACTATGCAAGTTAACTTGCATATGAAGCCAAGTGAGAATATTCTCTTTTTTAAATGATTGGAAGAGAAAGAATATTCTTTGAAACATTCTCATGGGTGAGGAAAAGGATATTTTTCAAATTAAAATAAATTTTAATTGTGCAAAAGGAGAGGGAATATTCTATGGGAATATTCCCCTTTTGGAAGAATGTGCAAAGGATGAATATTCTCTTAGAATATTCCTTTGCAAGTGCGGGGAATTAGATTAATTAGATAATTTTTAATTAAACAAGGGTTTAATCATGCAATTAGGGGAATTAGAAGAATAAGGTGATATTCACAAAATTAAATGATTTAATGAATGGGGGAATGGTGAAATGACATTTAATTAAATAACTTTAGGGTTATTTAATTAAATAAGAAGACTTAGAGAATTAAATTAAATAGTTTGATTTATTTAATTTAATGAGACAAAATGTTAGTGTGAAAAGGGGGAATTAACCTAATTAAATGAATTAGGTTAATAGATGCAGATGATGCAATTAATTAAAGAGCTAGGTTAATTTAATTAATTAAGCAAAAAGAAGATGGGTTTCAAGAGGAAATGATGTTAGTATACTTGATTCGAGTGTATGATATGATTCAAGACATTTTTTAGTGTCTACAATACCCAATATTAAATGAGGGGTCAATGGTTTTATGTTTACATGGTTTTGTAGCACATGGTTTTATCTTACCACTTGGTTGTATTTGTGTGAACTTGTATCTATAAAAGCAAACACATGTTTAGTGGTTAAGGTTGGCTAGGTGAGTGGACTAACATTATTGAGTCTTTTTGAAGAGTGCATATGTGAAGCATGGTACGAGATGTGTGAATTCATGGTTGGACACATGGAGGATGCATTGGAGAGGCTTGATGTTTTAAAAAATTTTATGGTAATTCTGTAAGTGTATGTATTATTTTTTTGTTGAATAATAGATGAAGTATGGATGCTTTTGGAGGCTAGGTTTCCTCATTGAAGGTTTTGCTAGGTTATATCTTGTGCTATCTTGTGGCTTGTATATTTGATCTATGCATTGTAGGAGTTTATGGTGAACTCCTCAAACACCCAAGAATCACCTGCAAGACAAAATAACTTCCACAAGAGAGAAATAGCAGAAATATCATGCTATCATTTAGATGCAAGAATTCCAAACTGAATATGATAAAGTACATATGAAGACTTGCTTATATAGGCAAGGTTGAGATGTAGTACGTAATATGATGTTGACATGTGTCATAATCTTATGACACGTGACAACTAACTAACTACTTAGGAAATAATGTTAGATAAGATAAGACTTCTAGAAAAGACAACTCATCCTTCTAGAAGGAATCTTATATCCTAAGCAAACATGTGAACCTATCTCCTAGTAAATGATACCTAGGAATATAATTAAATGCCTAAGTAAACTTATGTAAGTGTAATTAAATAATTAATTACACCAACATGCATTATGGTTATTCTGTAAGCTTGCATACATGCTTTTCTATCATGGGGTTATGTAGGAAATAGGTTAAATAGACTAGGCATTGATGCATTATTTCCTAATAATATGTATGGGGAACTACATGATAAATTGGTTATTGTGACATATTTGAACGTGTGAGTTGCTTTGCAAAGTTTAAGATATGACCATGAGGTTTAGACTGGTTTGAAAGAGTTCCAATAATGAGCGAAGACGTAGTTTGATGTTTAGGAACATGTGAAGGAGGATAAATAATCAATTGTGGTTTTTGTTGTCACATAAAATTGCACCCTACTAAACAAGAGTTCAGTATTCTAATGACATAATAGAAACAACCTCAAGATGTGGGACCTTTGCACTTGTGAGGTCGAATCTCCAGAGAAGGCCAACTTCCTTTTTCAATCGTAGTGCAATGTGTTGGTCCAACCTAGCACATGAAATCCTATCACTACTCTAATCTAACAAATAACAAAGGAAAATGGATAGAAGGAGAACATGAAATGAAAGGAAGGTGATGCACCAAGATAGAAATTTGTTTCTTCCAAATAGCATGATACATCAATGAAACAACTAAAACACATACTCAAGCATAAAGGTAAATGGATTTCACACAACATGCAAGAGATAAAAGTTGAATTTTATTAACATAAAAGCTTAGAAGCAATCTTTACAATGGTAGAATGCAAATAATGCATTGTATGCAATAGAAAAACCCTAGAGGAGTTAGAGGAAGAACCCATAAAATGAATACATTTTTTTCCTTTATAGATCAGGCATAATTGACAAACACAAATTGAACCCTAACCCTAACTAGGGTTAGCAATGAAGCCTATGGATGCAATAATGGAGCCATATATGAAAATCTCAATTAGGGCATAGATCCGCTAAGAAAGTAAAAAAGAGAAATAAACGGGCATGGGTGCCCATGAAATCTACTTGCAGAAGGTGAGAGGAGTAATTAATGTTGTCCTTGAAGCTTAGGAATCAGATCTGGGCACTCAAAAGTCAAATCGAGCGTAATGAATGTTACCTAGAAAAAACACATTAAAATCTACAGGCAAGTCGAGGTGTTGGGCTCAAAAAAACACATCTGCAAGCACATATGAATTAAATGGTCCAGGGGCCCAAACAAAGCACACCATTGGTGGTTGGGTTTCGTGCCTGCAACTTACTAAGCATATAGAAGAAAAAAGGAAAGAAAGAAATCGTGAAGAGAAAGGAAAGATCAGGGGTAAGAGGGAAGGCTTACCTCCGAAAGTCAGAGGTAAGGAGGAAGCCCTACCATCGAAGCCCAAAACATGACAGTCATTTTTTGAAGGAAGCTATAAGGGAGACAAGAAGATGTTAAAGGGGAAGGTCGATGGCCGACACCTGAAAGGCAGGATGAAGAATGACGAAAAATGAAGGAGGAAGACTAACCTTCAGAGATTAGAGGGAAGACTTACCTCTTACCTCTGAAGGTAAGAGGACCTATAAGATGCAAGAGGGAAGGCCAAAATATGAAGGCCGATGAAGAAATAAATAAAATGGAAGAGGAGAGGGAATCAATAAGGGGTAAAGGGTAAGGCCGAAGGCTGACACTCTAAATACTTAGAAAAAAGGGGATGAAAGGGAAGAAGGAGGAAGAGCAATGGAGAAAGCATGCAAGGTGAGAAAGTAAGAGACAACTTGAAAACCCAAAATTCTGGGACTTAGCAAAATTTAGGAAACTTCAAAGAGAAAACATGCAAGATGGCCCATGGGGAATCTCTCAGACCAGTTATCAATGGTGGGACATCAAAGGGGGGCATGAAATGTCAACATTAATGGTGAATTTTGTGGGATAATTGCTTGCTAATCATGGAATAGAAAGGCCTTATCGGTCCATTGGGCATAGAGTCATGAAGGGAAAAACTTAATAGTTGGGCCTCCTTAAAGCAAAAAAAACACGTGTAGCTGCACTTGGAGAAAAACATGAAAGCTAGAACATACATTCCCTTAAGGAGAATGTAGGGTGTGCAAATGTACTTCATGGAAAGGAAGATATTTACAATATGTAAATTACACTAATATGAAGAAAATGAAGGAAGCTTGGCTTTGTCAGAGATGAACCTTTTGAAAGAGTTGATCTCCCTCAAACCATAGTTGCAGACCTCACCCAACTGCAACCACTGGAAACTACTGCCAACATGCATGTAACTACACAAAATTCTTGCAAGGTGAAGGATCACTTCACTATAATTTTTTCCATTGCAAGGGAACCATATGATGCAAGTGTTAGATTCATCAACACTGGTGTCTCAGTTGATCATACAACAGTAGGGGTGAAAATTTCTGAAGATGGGTTAGCCTCCAAGAAAGAACCTTTTGTAGAGGGAAGAGAACTCACCTCACAAAAGGATAAGCCCATGTCATCACCACTGGCCTTCTCATTATATGAAACCAAAAGAAAAAGTTTCTAGCTCACATGATGATGCAAAATATGCCAAATCTTATTTTTGATTTGCACAAGGAATTGTTTCTTCATGCATCTCAAAAGAAAAGCTGAGGAATACGATCAAACTAAGCATTAGGAGCATCACTCTCCAAAAAAATGTGTGGCTAATCAATGGTGGCTTTTTTAGCGTGTTGGATCCATGTGAAGCACTCTAACTTAGTCACATTATCCCTAATGCCAAAGCTCACATCTTCAGTTTGAATGAAGACCTCATATGCAACATTGCTACATTCAGGGACAACAAAAAACCAAAAAACCTCATGATTACATGCATTGATGCACACTTCATCAACATATGTACCTCAGATTTGTGAGACACTTTAGGGGAAGAAATAAAATTTTCAAGTTTTCAATCTATTTTGACTTCTTGTTAATGAGCTGCAACAAAATAAGACTCTTCACATGTAATGGTTGCTACATCCTTTGTTGTTTCCTTAACTTTATGTTGCTTCCCACAAAGCTCCTCTTTTGGGGCTAATGATTTGACATTTAAACTTGAACAAAAGGTTTCTATAACATCCAAAAAGAGGTCCTCCACCTCAAAATTGTAGACCTTAATAGATTTGGGATCTTCATCCACCATAATAGGGGTTAATCATGTCTACTGCTATTGCTCCAAAACCATGGAGTTACCTTCATCCATCAAGCCAAGACCAAGTTGTTCAGAGGTTTCAAATGATGTAGGTATAGTTGACCTATCCTCCTCATCTTCAACAAAAAAAGGAAGGACATCAAAAGAGAGGACTGATTCCTCTAATGTCAATTTTTTCTACCTTTTTAGTGCCTTGTTGCTGCAACAATATTTTATCTTGAATTTTTTCTTGCAACATACCAAGACACTCATTATGAAGAGCACATGAAGGCTCCTCAATAAAAACCTCCTCAAGGATAGGTTCTTGTGAGGAATGGAGGCTCTCAAAACTTGGGATCTCCAACATAGGAGATCCGCTTGATGGCACAAGAGGTTGAATGGGAGTTTCAAGGGGCAGATTAGGATTCTTGAAACTATTTTTTTTTCTTGCAAACCTCTTGCACAATAGGTTTCTCTAAAACAAAAGGAGGTCAAATAGAAGTTTCAAGAGGCTTGCTAGGGTTATTGAAAATCACAAATTTATGCTTTCTTACGTCCTCCTTGGCACGCTGTTCTGGAATGAATAGAGGTTATTTTTTGAAACTAGGCACACAAGGGGTTGGCTAAGTCTCAGGCATCTATGCTAGAGAAAGGGAAAGTTTGAATTACTCTTGTCTGGTAGCACCATCCTTTGTTATATACTCTTCTTTTTGTTTCCTTCTTTGTGCCTCCAACTGCTGCTCATACCTCCATTGAGCCTCAATATTTTTTTGTTGTGAATAATGTACTTGATGGACAAGTTCATCATGTTGTGGGAAATAACACTATTGCCCCTAATAGGATTGATTAGTCCACTCCTCCTGATGTATTTCAAGATATTGTTTCCTCCAAATCTCATCACTTTGTCTATTGAAATCAAGAAAAATGATTATGATTTCACTTGCACTTAAATTATCAAAAATTCGAGGTTGAGTAGGAGAGAAACAAGGCTGATTTTGAAAATGATGAGTCTCTTGGGGTTGCTGATAAGAATATGTAGGCATCCAAGAAGACTGAGCAGGATGGGGTGCATGGTATGCATTTTGTGAAGTTTGAGAACCCACAATAGCAAGGTTATTTTGAATGAAATGGGAGGTATAACGAGTCTAATATGGCTGATTGGGGGGAAAAAGATGGCATTGTAATGAAATGGTGGGGTATACATATGGTTTCCATTATAACTTGACATTTTTATGCATGGAAAGCATAGGAAGCACTTTGAAAATTTGAAAGGAAAGCAAAGGACTACCCAACCAAAGATTTTGGGTACATACCAAAAGAGTCACCCAAAGATGTATATTGCAAAGTCACCAGGTGCTTGTAGAACTGCCTCTAAAGGCTGAAATGTTGAAGAGCGCACCAACTCCTCAACATGATGAAGTAGAAGTAGGCTAATTGAACTAGTTAATTTTGAATGGAGTCTCCATGGTGTTTGATGATATTCCTCAAAAGGAAAAATGCATTGAAGAAAACACTAGATTCTTGAAAAGAAAGAAGTAGTCCCATTTAGCGTGTCAAAAATTGTTGTCACATAAAATTGCACCCTACTAAACAAGAGTTTAGTGTTCTAATGACACAATGGAGAAAACCTCAAGGTGTGGGACCTTTGTTGGTATGAGGTCAAATCTTCAGAGAAGACCGTCTTCCTTTTTCAATCCCAATGCAATGTGTTGGTCCAACCCAACACATGAAATCATACCACTACTCTAATCTAACAAATCACGAAGGAAAAGGGATAGAAGGAGAACATGAAATGAAAGGAAGGTGATGTACCAAGATAGAAACATGTTTCTTCCTGCTTCCAAACAACATAATACATCAATGAAACAAATTAAACACATACTTAAGCATGAAGGTAAATGGATTTCACACAACATGCAAGGGATAACAATGATAATAGTTGATTTTTATTAACATAAAAGCTTAGAAGCAATCCTTACAATGGAAGATTGCAAAGAATGCAGTGTCTACAATAGAAAAACTCTAGAGGAAGAACCCTTAAAATGAATACATTTAAATTTCCTTTATAGATTAGGCATAACTGAGAAATAGAAACTGAAACCTAACCCTAACCAGGGTTAGTAATGAAGCTTGTGCATGCAATAATGGAACCATTTGTGAAAATATTGATTAGGGCATAGATCCGCCAAGAAAGTCAACAAAGAGCAATAAATTGGCATGGGCATCCATGAAATCCACTTGTAGAAGGTGAGGGGAGCAATTAATGTTGTCCTTGAAGCTTAAGAATCAAATGTGGGCGCTCAAAAGTGAAATCAAGCATAAAAAATGTCACCCAAAAAAACACGTCAAAATCCACATGAAGGTTGGGGCATTGGGCCTAAGAAAACACCTCTACGAACACATATGAATTAAATGGTCTGAGGGCCTAAACAAAGCACATCGTCAAGGGTAGGGTGTCGGACCTGCAGCTTACCAAGTGCATAGAAGAAAGAAGGAAAGAAAGAAACCATGAAGAGAAAGGAAAGATTGGGGTAAGGGGGAAGGCTTACCTTCGAAAGTCAGAGGTAAGAAGGTAAGGAGATAGGAGGAAAGACTTACCTCTTACCTTCGAAGGTAAGAGGTAAGATGCAGGAGGGAAGGTTGAAATATGAAGGCCGATGAAGAAAGAAAGAAAATGGAAGAGGAGAGGGAATCAATAAGGGGTAAAGGGTAAGGCCAAAGGCTAACACCTGAAATACTTAGAAGAAAAAGGGGAAGGAAGGGAAGAAGGAGGAAGAGGGATGGATAAAGCATGCAAAGGAAGCAAGTAGGAGACAACTTGAAAACTCAAAATTTTAAGACTTAGCAAAATTTAGGAAACTTCAAGGAGAAAACTTGCAAGATGGCCCATGGGGGATCTCTCAGATTGGTTATCAATGATGGGACATCAAAGGGGGCATGAAATTTCAATAGTTTTATTGAATCTATTGCATCTATTAATCCTTGACATATTGAAGTTTTAAGAATCTTAGTGGACGGTTTAGAGGAGATGAAGTCATCAAGGGCCTCATCTCACATATCAAAATTATCACTACTAAAAGACTCATCAAATGCATGAAAGTCTTGTAGAAAGAGATCTGACATGATCAGATGACTTCACTATCTCCAAGAGATTAAATACAGTTCCAACTATAATGTTCAATTTCTTAAGACAAATTATGATCAAACACAACAAATCATGTCTGTTATAGAAATAATTTTTAGAAACAGGGTCCAGATCTAATTAGAGAATACAAATATCAGTTTGCAATACAATTTCAACTATAATGTTCAATTTCTTATCTTTTGGTTTTTTAAGATGAATTATGATCAAATACAACAAATCATGTATGTTATAGAAAGAATTTTTAGAAATAGGGTCCATATCTAAGTAGAGAATACAAATATCAGTTTGCCTCCAAAAACTAGTTAAAAAAAGTAGGCAAGGGTCAGTAGTGCCCTAGACTAGAGGTGCAAGTTTTTTGAAGTTTAAAATTTGTCACAAATTTTATAGTATACAGAGAGCTGGGATTGTGATAGTCCAATTTTTATACTAAATTTTTTGTTTTTTTTCACAAATTTGCACAAATGTGACCTAATGCATTAAACTAGGGTTTTCAATTTTTCCATTTTTTAATTATTTTCCACGATTCATGCGCTAATTCAAAAAATTGTCAAATTTTATCTATGGATATGATATAATACTTAATTTCAAATGAGAAGATTTTACATTATTGTAAAAAATAAAGAAACAACACTTCTTTTTCAATGTAAACACTTTTTTTGAAAACATAAAGAGATTCAATTTGTTGAAATTGTTTTAATTGATAACTTAGATATAAGGAAATATAAATCGAAAGATTTTTCAAGTGTAGGTTATGCTAGCTTCATCAAAATCCACTTGGCTACTAACCTTAATGGAAGAGAAAAAATGTTGTATTAATTGGGTCTTTTTGGTCCTTTCTTTTAGAAATGAGAGTTTGATGTTGATAAAGGATTAACCTAATTTGATTATGAAAATGTATACCTAGGTCAACCATGAAGCTACAATAGACTAATATGAATATATAGAATTGTAGAATTGAAACACATAAATAAACCATAGAACAACAGAGTGCAGAGGCAAAGGAACCTGACATGTAAATTAGGGTTTAGATTGCTTGGATAGGGGTGCTACCACCATAGCTTAGACAATGTAGATATCAGGAATTAGTGAACAAATCTTAGAGGGTCCCAATCTGTAGGTTCTTCCTTCGTGGACCCAGGTTTAGAACTTCGTATGTTGCTGATTAATTCCAATTTCCCTAATTCATTGATTTAAGAAGCTTAAATGTTTGATCTTGCAATTAGGTCTTCAATATTCTCCCAAATCCATTTCAGATATGTCACCTACACACAAGAGGGGGAGAAAGAGTTGTGTCATATGGGGGCTTGCCTAAATCAAATCCTGTTTTGATGTTTCCACCTCCACAACAACTATGATGATGTAAAGAGTGCTCACCCTCAGTTATACAAAGGCAGAATGGATAAAACAAGTGATAAATGAAAAGTGATACAACCTACAAATTAGATCTATTTTCCTTGATGGATTGAAGTCATTGTACTCATCTCATGCAAGGAGAATTGATTGCTTGAATGAAGGTCATGCAAGTGTTAGTACTCACAAAAAAAATGAATATAAAACTCACATATAAACTTGATGCATTACAAAATTATTCTTGACTGGTAATAAGTGTTGTATTTTTCGCTTATTCTTCTCTTGACTGCTTTTTAGGATGCTCAATTTGTTTTCAAATTATCTTCTAGATTGCTTAGGATTTCAAATGTTGAAAAAGACGTATTTATATGTATTTCTTCATTTTTCATGAAATTAATTGTCAAAAATTGATAAATTAAATTGGATTTATAAATGTTAAAATAATGGCAATAACATATCTCAAATTGGGCCAAAAATAGGTTGGATGATGGGAGTACCCACATCATCCAGAGCTATTTTGGGGATTTTAATGTCGTTAAATCAATAATTAGTTTTATTTACCAATTTTATTATGATTTTTTGAAAATGATCACAAAATAATCAATTTAAGAGCATAATTAGGTCTAGCCACATAGGGTGGAGCTAAAAATAGTGTGAAATTGTCAGGGGTGACAATTTACGACACTATAGTGGCCATGTATTATCACACTTCTCAAGGTTTATTCTTTGCATGCATAACACATAGAACTGAGAAAACTATGAAATATGATTAAGGAAGGGCTTTCGAAATCTAAATTATTCACATTTTACCATGTAGAGAACAAAACCCCTCTTTACCTATTTCATTAATTTGTGCTACATTTTTATATCATGCCCTAGAATATGGGGTCAACATATAATTAGAAAATATGAGAAAACTATGAATAACAGTCAATTAAAGTAGTTTCACGATAGTCGTAAACAAAGAACATGATATTATAAAATAGAATGTAAGTCGAATCATTCATATAATCTACCACATAAAGCAAAACCCCAATGTACTGATTTCAATAGTATGTGCTAAATTTTATGATTGCCTATACATAGATGGGGTGAGGATACAACACATAAACAATTCATAAAATTTAAATACCAAAAATGAAAAGCACAAGAAAATATGTGAAATTTTACACTTGGTATAACAGTGGTTGTTCTCCTTAAAAAATGACATGCCTAAGGCAAAGAAATGGCCTTTCCGAATAGATGCTAAAAACCCATTGAATATAAAATAAACCCCTTCTTCACAACCCCTCCATTTACTCTATTCATAATTTCTAAATAGAATGAAAAAATGACAAACATTTATGGCATATATACATACTTGGTAAATGCTATCACTCTCTTGTTTAGGGTTCATAGTAGGAAATCAAAATTTCCATGATTTGTTATTGGCATAAACAAAATAGAGTTGAGAACACTATCAATAACAGTAAATTAAATCAGTTTCACCATACCCACAAACAAAAACCAAGCTACTGCACTTGCCTTTTGTTAGTCTCTTCCAAATGTCTACAACATGGTATGTGAGCGCCCCCCTTGTGAAACGAAGTTGTATTTTTGAAACATCAAATGTATAAATGAAAACACAATGCTTTTCAAACCATCATTTTAAAAATGTTGATGTATAGGGCCGCATCATTTCATCATCCATCATTTTTGAAAACTCCTGACCTATGGGATCAGATGATCATAATCGAAAACAACACAAAATGAAACATTTGTTTATCTTATTGGATGACGTCTATGTAGCTAGCATGATGCATGTTTGATTATATTTATTAATTAATTCAAAATAAAAATGAATATACTTTTTTATTTTCAATTAATTAATAAATACAATCAAACGTAATACGATCTTATTGCTCCCATCATCTACCATCGTATGAAAGATGTGACATAATATTTTGATGTCTAAGACATGCCATTTTGTAGGGAGAATAGCCCGTACTCGTAATATTTGGGATATGGGCCTTCAAAGAAAATGACTGGCCTATATCCATCATCGGTCATCGGAAGGGGAAAACCGTACATAAAAGGCCAACCTCTCCATCTCCATATTTTATCGCCGGAAGGGGCTATAGTGTAGAACAATCCTTCCCCATCTATTAGGCAAGTAATGTAAACTAAGTTCCATTTTTAGGTAACTTTGACAAATAAATGCAGAGCATTATAATCGGTCGAGCTTAAACATCACACACTAAGCTAACAACCTAGTGTGTGGATGGGCCCCCTTTTACTGAGCACTACCTCTTTCCCATTTTCGTGTGGGCCTCCTTTTACTTCTACCTCTTTCCTGTTTCCATTTGATGTAATTGTGTTGGTAATTTTTTTTAACTGCGTGTGTAATCTTATAAGATACAAAGTATTGTGAAAAGCAAAATAAGTAATATGCCCTCAACTTGTCAAGTGTTAATGTTAAAACATACTATAAATTATATTATATTTATATTACCTAGATATTATTTGATGTTATATTATATTTATATATTATCTATTATATATATATATATATTATATATATATAATATATTAAAAAAAATATAAATATAATATTATATATATTTTATATAATATAATTATATTATATTATACAAAATGTAATATTTAATATATATTATTGTATAAGATACATATTAGAAATAATGTTATATTTATTATATTTTATGATATATTTATCTATTATAGTATATATATTTATATATTATATATTTTTTTACATAATATTATTTACATATACATATTATATAAATGTAATCTATACAATATTATATATAAATATATTATAAACATATAAATAATATATACTAAAATATAATAAATATAATATAATTCCTAATATGTATTTTATACTGTAATATATATTAAATAATATTATATTTTATATAATATAATATAATATAATATGATATTTTATATAAATATAAAATATATATATGCTATTATAATTATATTTTATTATATCATATAGAATAGACGAATATAAAATAAATATGTAACAAATAATACATTATATATATATATATGCCTCATACGTTCACACTAAATGAAAATGTAGTTGATGGAGTTTGTCATTGGAGTTCAAGGTGATGAGTTTGTTTATGCCAATGTGAATGCAAATAAGTATTGAGGACTACTTCAAGAGCTAACGTTATTTGAGGGGAATGGCGTTTTAAATCTGTTGATCCCACAATAGTGGTTTACAATTTTTGGCCAAACTGGACACTGAAATATTTTTTTGTATCTAAATCTTCACTTTCGAACACATATAGCGACTAAACCATGAGGAATTTGAAGATGATGCAAACTAGAGTTTTATGAAATTTTGTCTATAGATTCTAAATATATTTTTTCAAAATTTTTTGGAATCATATTGCACTTATTTTTCCATCTCCCTCGAAAACTATTTTTTTTTCAGAAAACAACATTTTTAAAAAGTGACACTCACCGTATAACGCATAACTTTTTTTCCATGAAGAATAAAATTATAATTCTTTCGAATTTAGATTCATAACTTTGATATCTAGTGCTTCCACTTGGTTAGATAGTTTTTTATTGAATATTTTTTCTCTAATCAAGTTTTAAAGTCAAACCAATTATAATTTAGACATAGCGCGACCGTATAACTCGTAACTTTTTTTGTATGTATCAAAATTCATTTTTTTTCTCTTTGTTGGATCAAGGGCTTCAATATTTGGTGCACTCATATTTTCCATTTTTTTTTTGATAATCTACTATTTTTCCACATGTGAAGAACAAAGAGCTTGATTTTCGGTGAAAAACCTACATTCACGAGAAATAAAAAATAAATATAATAATAAAATAAAATTTATTTAAAATTATAAATTTTGGGAAGCTTATAATAAGGACTACATACTTACAAAAAAATAAATTTTAAATGAATTCATTTGATCCCCCAAAAGGTAAATCAAAAGTGGGTTTCTATCAACATTTTGATAGGTGTAAAGGAGACTCCGTTATAGTTATGGTTTAAAACTAGTGGGTTCTATCCAAGAGGGTTTGATTTAAGGTAGTTTTATCAAACCCTCTTCAATTGGAATGCTTTAAATGAAAATTTTTAAGGCTTAAATCATTATATTTTCTAAAAATATGTGATTTCAGCAAAAATCTGTTCCTCCTAGAAATTGTAAACCAGCTTTGTGGGATATTACTACTCTTGAGATAATATGTGTCTCCTTGGATAGGAGAATGGATGGCTTATTCATTTTTCAATTGGAATATTTTTGGATTAAAATAGCATAATGTGTTATATGGTAATGTGTATTTTTAAATATTTGAAGAATTAATTAATTGTATTTAGCTTTTATTTAGTATTTTTTGAATTTATTTTTAGTTTTATGAATCAAAATCTTGTATTATGTTATAATAATGATTTTTATTGTCAAATATATATTGAATGACTATTTTATTAAATTTTATTGTAATTGTTTTTGTTAGATATTGCAAAAAAATTGTAATTTAGGATAATAGACATTGATAAATTGGTTGGTATGTAAGTTATAAAAATTAACAAAAAATATTATAAAAAATTTACAAGGAAAAATGCATATTTAGCTATTTTTTTGTCATAATAGAATGTGAATTATCTAACAATTTATTAGAGCATCACCGTCTCAAATCTTATAGCAAGGCATATGATTGAATCATTAAGCACAACTTATACATCAAAATATCTCTACATTGCAAATGAAATTAAGTACATGTGCCTTCTTTGTTAGTTTTAAAAATGTGTTTGTCTAGTATTATTGTTGAGCAAATTATATATTTAGGCTCATTTACTATATATATTTTTGATTTATAATTTCCTTACATATAAATTTGCAAACTCATATAATCCTTAGTTTTTAGCATTTAGGAAAGATGTTTTCTAATTTTATTTGTAGATCTAAATGTTCATTGATTTTATAATTTTGAAATTATTTTTAGAACTTATTTGATCATTATTGTCTTATATATATTTTTATTTTGCATGCATGTCATTGCCTAACCATGCTTCTCATTTTCCCTTAAGAAGTAGTACTCTATTGAATTCCACAATGGCCATGCAGTTAATTTTTAAAAGATAATACCTATCTTAATGGGAAAGAGATAGTTGATGATCATGATAACCATGTTGAGAAAATGGATCTATGTAAGATATTAATTTTGTTACATATTTTTTGTTCTTTTGACCTTGTAACTTTAGATTCTTGTTATAATTAAATAATTAGACACCTCCTTATATAGTCAAAGAAAGGATTGTTTCAAGATATTCTTCATAAGTGAATCAAAATTTCATCATTTTTTAAGAATAATGAAATTCTATGTATGGTTGTTGAGGACTTTAGCTGATCTAGAGAATATTGGGGAAAATACATTCTTGTGTACTCCCATTAAAGGGCATCGGTTTTAGAATTTTAATGAAATAATTACTTTTTGTAAGGGATGGGATCATCAAACATCCCTATCAACTCAACAATTTCTATGTTAAACACTACTATCCCATGGTGATCACAAGACATACTATGATAAAAGTATAATTGCCCTAATCCAAACACAATCTCCCCATGATAGAATTAAAAAATTCATAATCATCCAAGTGTTGGAATGTCAAGGATTTTATCTACTCATTTTAAACTCCTCGTTTTGGTTTTTGTTTAACCACCAAGAAGAGGTGAGGGTTTCTATATTAATTTAAATATTGATGTAATCCAAAGGTGAGAATTCATGGTTTCCTCTTGAAGAAAGGTTTCTTGGATTTGTACTACTTAGTAGGGTTTTACATAATATTATTTACATATACATATTATATAAATATAATATATACACTATTATGTATAAATATATTATAAACACATAAATAATATATAATAAAATATACTAAATATAACATAATTTCTAATATGTATCTTATACAATAATATATATTAAATAATGTTACATTTTATATAATATAATATTGGCAGAAAAACACCGGTCCCCTTGAACTCCAATGACAAACTCCATCAACTGCATTTTCATTTAGTGTGCACCTACGAGTGTAACCATAGAAACCAATATATATATATATATAATTTGTTATATATTATTTATAATAGAAATTATATTATCACAAAATATATTCATAAATTATTTATATATTATATATAAAATATATATTAATATATTTTATATATATTTATTTTATATTTATCTATTCTATATAATATAATAAATATAAATGTAGTAGCATATATATTTTATATAAAATAATATAATATAATTATGCTTATAAAAAAAATCATATTATATTATATTATATAAAATACAATATTATTTAATATATATTATGTATAAAATACATACTAAGAATTATATTACATTTATTATATTTTATTATATATATATATTTTTTTTAACAAAAGGGGTAAATTTTTTATTGAATAACAGAAATCGAAAGTACAATCAAGCCAAGGGCGAAAGCCCGAAAAGAACCAAAGGCACCAACAAAGACAAGAATAAGATCATTCAGGACCCTTAATATCCTCAGCAAGAACCCTCTCCAACTCCAAGCTAAGCTCTGAAGGAATCTGAGCCCAATCATCAATCTGCCAGTCCACAAGCCTCTCTGAAGCCCACTTGGCCAAACAATCAGCCGTCCTATTCCATTCGCGTGGAATATGGACAAAAGACACACTCTCCATGAGAATACTAATCTGTAAAATCTGCTGAACCAGAACTGCCAATTGCCAATTCACATCCAACCTCCACTCCTGATTGAGTAAGTTAATCAAAACCTGAGAATCAGATTCACAAATAACCCTACGCCAGCCCAGCTCATAGGCCTTCCTCAAGGCATAAAGAATTGCCCTGCCTTCCATAACATTGATAGTTTGTGTCCCCATATGCATGGAAAATAGGAACACCACCGCTCCAGAAGAATCCCTACCAACCCCTCCAACTCCAGCTGGGCCAGGATTGCCCCTAGAGGAGCCATCAGAATTAACCTTCAAGGTTCCCACAGGGGGAGGCAACCAGGACCCTTGACGTTGGACCCGCTGCCTCACCCGACCACCTTTCTGACCACGAGTCATCAAAGGGGAAAACCCCAAGATACCCAGACGGGCCACCACCTCTGCATCTTTCTTCTCCAATGGCAACTCCACTTCCCCTTTGGCATGGATAGTCTCCTGAATCATCCCAAGAATTTTGAACCACACCTGCTGAACCTACAACATTTCTCCCCAGAAAATCCTCCTATTCCTTTCAAGCCAAATCTGCCACAACAAAAAAATTGGACCTGCCAGCCACGCATCCTGCAAAAAAGATGCCCTCGAGGGAGGCCTGCCCAAGCTAGACCAGAACTCAACTAAGGAGGAAGCATGAACACAGGGATTTCCCCACACACTCCACCAAAAATGCCAGAGCTGCAAGGAGAAAGGACACCGAAAGAAAAGGTGTGAAGAGTCCTCCTCCCCTTTCCCACACATCACACACATAGACGGGCCCTGAAATCCGCGCAGCTGAATCTTGTCCCAAGTCAGACATTTGTTCCAGGCCAAGATCCAAGCAAAACAATTACACTTCGGCCAAGAAAACTTATTCCAAACCTTTTTCCACCAAGAAACTTCCTCCCCCTCAAACCTCTGAGACAATAATCTCTGATATCCAGACGCCACCGTGTAGTGCCCCTTTGGATTAGGAGACCAAGCAAGGATATCTCTATCCCTTAAAGGGTTACACTGTCTGCTCAAGAGAATACCATGCAGAATCCTACAGTCCTCCTCCATACCCATAATCGGCCACTCCTCAGGAGTCAACCACCTAGCACTCACAAGTTGACCCTGGAATGAAAGCACCTTAAAATCACTAACCCTCGACCAGCCAGCATCCTCAAACCTCCTACTCAAATTCATCAATTCAGGGAACTGAGAGAGAATGGGAGGGTACCCATCCCAAGAATCATACCAGAATTGAACCTCTGTCCCCCTCCGGAAAATCCAAAATAAACCTTCCTTGACAAGCACAGCTCCCTTCTTAAGGGTAGCCCAAACAGCTGAACCCTTTCCCAACAAGGGATAGCGAGGAATTTCCTCCCCCAGAATACCCTAAAAATACTTATAGGAAAGAATTCGAGCCCAAATCCTATCCTTTTCTATGCACATTCTCCAATAAAGCTTCGCTGCCAGTGCCGTCCCAGCCAGAGAGGAATGCCTCAGCCCCAAACCCCCAAGCTGCTTAGGACAACACACTGTATCCCATTTGACCAAACTCCACTTGGATGACAACACACTGCCAGCCCATAAAAACTGTCTTGCCAAAGAATCCAACTCCATAACAAAACCCATCGGAGCCACTTGAAGCATACACCGGTAAATAGGGAGAGCCTGGACCACAGACTTCAGCAACTGGACCCGCCCAGCAAAGGACAACCAACGATTGGTCCAATGAGTAACCTTCAAATGAAATTTATCCATAATAGGCTGCCATGACTCCCTTTATAGTCTGCCCACCGTGACCGGGACCCCTAGGTAAGAAAGAGGGAGAGTCCCCATCTGAAACCGAAGAATATGAGCAATTCGCCTCTGAATAGGATACGAAGTATTAAAGAAATAAATGGAAGACTTATCCTCATTGATTGATTGCCCTGAAGCCTCAAGATACAAATCTAACACCCTACGCATATTAGTAGCCTCCCTAATAGTAGTTGTCCCCATCAAGGCAGTATCGTCCACAAACTGCAGGTGGGACAAAGGAGGTAAATCCCCGCCCCACCGCCATCCCTGAATAAGCCCCAACTCCACCTGTCGCCTCAGAAGATGCCCCAACCCTTCCACAAGCAGAATAAAAAGGTAAGGGGAAAGAGGATCACCTTGCCTTATCCCCCGAGAGGCCTCAAACAACCCTGAGTGCTCCCCATTAGTTAACACAGAAAAGGACACAGACGTGATGCAGCTCATGACCCATTGAATCCAGTCATCACCAAAACCAAAAGTAGCTAGGACCTTCTGAAGAAAAGACCAGCGGACTCTGTCATACGCCTTTGCCATATCCAGTTTGATAAACATAGCCTTATCTCTAGATTTAGCCATAGAATGGATGGTCTCAGTAGCCAAAACAATACCATCCAGAATCTGCCTGCCCTCCACAAAACCACTTTGCTCCTCCGAGATGAGTAATGGTAGCCACTTCTTCAACCTATTAGCAATTAGCTTTGAAATAATCTTATACACCACATTGCACAATGATATAGGTCGGAAGCGACTCAACCTATCCGCTCCATCACACTTAGGAATCAGTGCCAAAAAGGTGGAATTCAGAGCCTTTAACATTTGCTTATTCCGTCGCGATTCCTTGACAACCTCCAATAAATCCAACTTGACTATCTCCCAAAACTCCTGGAAGAATTCAATCGGGAAACCATCAGGGCTAGGGGCTTTTCCTTTCTTCATCTGAAACACCGTTCCCTCCAATTCTTCAAGGGCGATCTCCCCCATAAGATCATCTCTCATCTCCCGAGACACCAAATGGGGAATGCAAGAGAGGACTTGAGCCTCTCCCACCGAGTTCCCTTGCAAATCCTCTCTAAAGAGGGAAGAAAAGTAATGGACAGCCTCATCAGAGATACTCTGAAAAGAACTCAGGTGCTCACCCCTATCAAAAATCAAAACCGGAATAAAATTACCATGCCTCCGCGCCTTCACAGAATTAAAAAAAAAAGCAGAATTTTTATCCCCCTCCTGAAGCCATTCAATCCGAGCTTTTTGTTTCCAAAATATCTCCTCTCGTAATTCCCATTCCTCTAAAGCTTTCAAAGCCCTAGATTCCTCCTGCATCAAAGACTCGGACACCCCATTCTCCCTCATTGATCTCGTAATACCATCTAGCTTATCTTGTGCATTAGACTTGGCCTTAAAAATATTCCCAAAACATTGCTTGTTCCAACGCTTAAGTTTATACTTAACAAACTGAAGACGCTTAGTAAAAACATACATAGCCATACCAAAAGACGGTCTTCCCTCCTGCCACCATTGAGTGACATAATCGTGGAGTTCTGGATCCCGCAACCACATGAGCTGGAATTTGAAGGAGGGCCTGTGGGGCCGCCCAGCCACACTGATAGTAAGCTTAATGGGCCAATGGTCTGAACTCCTCCAGTTAAAAATCTCTGAGCTAGTAACCCACTTATCACCCATCCAAAAGCAAGAAACCAAAAACCGATCCAGCCGCTCAGCAATGTAATTTTCTCCCGAGCGTCGATTGTTCCAGGTAAAGAGTCCATTACTGGTCCTGATATCAATAAGATTCAAAGAAGAAATATTATCCTGAAAAATGAAAGCAAAAGCTTCCAACCTCATGGTACCGCCCCGTTTCTCAGCAATCTCAGTGATAGCATTGAAGTCACCCCTGATAATCCACGGCAGGTAAGGATTCATACTTCGAACATACCGAATATCAGACCACAAAAGTTGCTTACCTTGCAAATCCACCGGCGCATAAATGTTGGAAAAAAGAGCCACTTCCCCAGATTCATAACACGAGGCCACCATAGAAATAGAAGACTTGGAGGAAACCCACCACAAGGGGAAAATATTTCGGGGGTTCCATAAGCAAGCCACCCCACCTGAGGATCCCAGAGCACCAATACACTGGCAATCACCACTCATCCACAGCTTGGGCATAACACCCATCATACCATCCACAGTAAGCTTGGTCTCCTGTAAAAAAAGAATATCAGGAGACTGACATCTAATCAAATTCTGAACAGCTTTTTGTCTAGGGACACTGTTCAAGCCCCTAACATTCCATGATAGAATAATCATTTCAAAGGGCTTGAAAAGTGAGAATCCAGAGTCTTAATGGTCCCTGATTCCACCAAATTTTCCCCTATCATCTTAATCTTCTCCAAATCTTTCTTCCTGCCCAGCTTAGATCCTTTCTCTGCCCCTCCTTTCTTAAGATCTTTTTGTAAGATGCCTAAATGAAGAGACGACTTACTACTTTTTCCCCCCACTGACCCAGATCTTTGCTCAGGGAGAGACACAACCTCACAGTCATTCACCACCACCCTTCCTGATTCTTTTTGAACCTCCAAATTTAAGTTTGAATCCACCTGCCGGAATCCTACCACCTGAGGAGCAGGGGAGGCCTCGGGGCAGATTCCCCCTTGACCTAAACCACCCCCCACCACCTCAGAGCCTTGAACATTCGAACCAATCACCACCTTAAGGTTTTCCTGCTCCAACTCCACTAGCTGCCCTTGCTGCTCAGAATCCAAACCGCCCTGATCCAAATCTACCAAACCCGGATTCACTTCCTGCTGGCTAAGACCTTCCAGCACCTCAAATTTGTTCAAAGAATCCTCATCCTGCCATTCCTTCAAAGACCTTTTATGCCCCTTATTCCTATTCCGAGCTCTGACAGGAATAAATCCATCCTCCCCAGCACCACCATCCCGAATAGGACCCTTACCCTTATCGAACCCTGAAGGATTCTTAGGAGGTTGTGAAGAATTAGTCTCCAAAGGCTTGGCCCTTGGGCATCTACGCAGTAAGTGGCCGTACTCATGACACAACCGACATCTAAAGGGTAAGGTCTCATAATCAAGCTGTTGAACCCATGAGTAAGAGCCTGCACTTACTTCTATAGAATCTGGAAAAGGTTTACTTAAATCAATTTCCACACAGAATCAAGCAAATGTCATTACCTTTTTCAACTGCGTCTGCTGCGACGACCCAACGGGTTTACCAAGCATTGAAGCAAGTAGATGCAGAACATCTTCCTGCCAGCACTCGACCGGTAGCCTCGACAATCTAACCCAGACTGGAACTCGACTAGGAATCTCCTCAGCCAGATTGAATCCCGCATGCCATGGCTTGATAAACAAGCCCACCTGGTTGTAAAAATAAGGCCCTCCTTCAAAAACCTTGATCCTATCTGCCATGCAATCAAACGTGACCATGAAATAGTTATTGGCTAGGAGCCGAATTTCCATCTCACCTACTGGCATCCAAGTCCTCCTGGCCCAGGACTCCAAAAATTGCAACGAAATTTTCAAACCCAAAAATTTACAGTACAACGAATGTCGTGAGTAGTACTCAATATCTTCAGTGAGCATCTCCATCGGGATCACCACATTCGGCCTCTCTTTACACCTTTCGAGGCAACCATTAATCTTGGGAACACGGAACCCTCCTGACGAACCAACCACATTCTTCTCCAAATTATGAGAAAATAAACTATTATCATGAAGACGAGCCCCCGAAGGTAAGTGATTCGAGCCAAGAGCGGTACGAAAATCCATCTTAGGTCCCTCCCTCGAAGGTTCCCCAAACTCCATTGAGGAAAGGAAGAGGCACAGCCCAAACCCACACCCTTCAGCTGAAAGACCACCACTGACCACCTGGAAAAACCCCACACCAAACCAGCGCCAACCCCCCTAACAAAGCACCACACCCCACACCAAACCTCACCTTCCACCAAGCCAGCAAAACCGACACCCTACACACCCCAACCACAGCCAAAAGCCTGGCCGCACGCACCAAACACCAGAGACAAGGTAAGGAGGATGGCCGCGGGCAAAAAGGAACCCCTAGCCACCGAACGCCCCCCAAACCCTCCCACCAAAACACTCAGAGGAAACGCCCCCCAGCACACAAGCAACACCCCTCCCCACTCAGCGCAGCGACAGAAAAAATGCAGGAAAAGAGCTAGGGCGTGGATGCCCTAGCTCTGCAAACGAAGAACAGTGCCGCATTCATCTTCATCCCACCGACCGTGTTATCTTTCTTTGCTGTGATATTTTATTATATATTATTTATATGTTTATAATATATTTATATATAATATTATATATATTATATTTATATAATATGTATATATAAATAATATTATGTAAAAAATATATAATATATAAATATATAAATACAATATAAATATGTGTGCTATAATAGATAAATATATAATAAATATATAATATTATAGATGAATATAATATAATAAAATATAATAAATACAACATAATTTCTAATATGTATCTTATACAATAATATATATTAAATAATATTTCATTTTATATAATATAATATAATTAATAAAATATATATGATATTGTAACGCCAAATAAAAGCTTTGCACAATAGACAACAAAGAAGATCATTAGAAGCACACATTGCATACAATACTAAAATCTAAAATGCAAATTCATTCGTTAAGCAACAAAGAACATGGGAAAGTAAAAATGTAATTAAAACTAGAACAATCTCACCAATTTTCAAACGAATTCCATGATTCATCTCGATTGCCCTTCTCCATTTTGCTTGTGTAGTATAATTGCCCTCGTAATTGCCCGTGCAAGTATAGCCTAAGATAGTGATTAGCAAAATAACATCAAGATTCAAGACAAAATGCTCTCAAAAGTTACAAAATTTGAGAGAGAGATTTTGAATGAAGAATGACAAATCAATTTATAAAAAAATTGATTATTCGAACGACAGGCCAAGATCAAAAGATTAACAGATGGTTGAGATTGACTAATTATACATGCATTCTGATAACTGACAGTGATGACATGAGTGATTCAATTAGAAATAGAATTAAAAGATTAAATAAATGATTTAATCTTCACCGCATTCAAAACAGGCAGAAATATCTTTGCATTTATCAAAGATGAAGATTGATTACATCAATCCCTGTCCCGATGCACGATAACATTTAATTAATTAAATAAGAATATTTAATTAATCCGCGATGTACACTAATTGAGTTAGAACTCAACTATCGAATCGACTTGATCTAAGAGATTACTCGAGACACCCACTGACATTAAATCAAAGATTAACTCCATCGATTAAAATAGATGTCGAGTCGAAAGTAAAGTGAATAATTTCTTAGATAACCCACATAATTCATTCAAAATATAGAGGAATGTGTTAAAATAGAATTAATGAATTAAATAATTCATTTAATTCAAGACTCGATATTTCGAAGAATAATTAAAATAAATAAGATTTATTTAATTAAAATGATGAAGGATTTAGAATGAATAATTAAATAAACAAATGAATTTATTTTAATTATAGTTGAAATATGATAAAGAATAAATTAAATAAAAAATTTCTATTTAATTTAACAAGACTCGATAAGGTTAATTATAACATAATTAAATAAAAGCCGCCATTTAATTAACGATAGAATAAAAGAGGGCCGTAAATTAATTAAATAATTAAGATTATTTAATTAATAGAAGAAATAAAGAAGATAATCACTAAATAATTAAGAATATTTAATCAATAGAAGAATTAAAGATGAATTAATTAAATAATTAAGATTATTTAATCAATAAAAGAATTAAAGATGAATTAATTAAATAATTAAGATTATTTTAATCAATAGAAGAATTAATGTTAAGATGAATTAATTAAATAATTAAGATTATTTAATCATGACCATGAAGAATACTTAATTATGAAGAATGTGTGAAGTCGCAGCTCAAACCAAATTTCTCGTTCACATTTTCCCCTCTTTGATACAATGTCGCTTTGGCATTGTGTCAAAGAAAGTCGATGAAAATATGCCCCAGTCATGCTCCAGATTAGAATAGGTGAAGGTATGCCCCCTCAGGAAAATTGACAAATTTCTGAAATGTTCAGAAAAATTTGGAAATGCGCCTGATTAATCCAATAGATAGGCAGAAAAGCAATGCAGTTGAAGGAAATGGGTTCAGAAATGGGAGGGACGGGTACGGGATGATAGAAAATGGAAGTTTACATGGCTAGTAGGAAGGAAATGCCACCTAAGCCCTAGGTATATATTTGAATTGGGGTGAAAAACTATTCATTTGCACCCACCTAGCTTAGAGATTTCATAATTTTGCTCTGATTTCAGCATAGCCACGATGTCTCCAGTTCCAGCCACCCATCACCGCACATATAGGATCCAGACATACCAGAGACCAGCTGGCGCGGACCCCCCGGTATGGACGTAAAACTTGCCTTTTGAAATTTTTTGATTTGCACGTTATTTAATGCATTTAATTCAATTTTTACTTCTGCGTCTTATTTCATTTTACACCGCATATGTATGCGCGAACGACACATATGTATGTGAATAACCGCATTTGAAAGTTTACTTCGGTCAGTTAGATTAGGATTTAGCGGATAAACGCATTTGATAATTTTGATACGCATTTGATTTTTTGAAACGCATGTACATATTTATAGCCGCATATGTTTATTTAGAAACGCACTTGTCATTTTGAAACGCAAATGTTATTTTTATGATGCATTTGATTATTATTAACCGCATTTGATTAATAATGACGCATGTAGAATTTGTGAACCGCATTTGTGAAAAAGCGACGCATGTGTAAAAGAATGACGCATGTGCAAAATAACGATGTATTTGCATTTTATGTTAAAACAGTCATTTTTCACTAGAATAAATGATTCAGGCTTACATGAGGCATATATGATGTTGTTGCAGGTTGTATTGGACCCTATCTATACACGGGAGTCAAGACCCATGACGTTTCGATTCAGAGATAGCTTGCGGCCGGCCGAGCGACAGACTCTATGGCATTTAGATTTGTTACATGTGACCGATATGCCCCAGATTCGAGCAAATCGGGGATTACTGACAGCACTATGTGAGCGGTGGCATTCAGAGACATCATCGTTCCACCTACCGACTGGAGAGGCCACGGTGACTTTAGAGGATGTATATAGGATATTGAGACTGCCTATTAGAGGGACACAGGTGGTCTATGATACCCAGAGGGGTATAGCTGAGATGTGCAGATATTACCCCCATGTCAACGTTAGACAGCTAGGGGTTGATGACTATGAGATTAGGTGGCGGGTATTGGCCCAGAGGTATAGACAGTTAGACTGTCTAGTAGCGACACTGATAGGTGGTATTGTACTGCCTAACCACCGAGGTCATGGATTTCCTGTGGGATGGGGGGAGATGTTAGTGGGCATGCTCAAGCGCCGAGTTGTATATGCCTGGGGTTCATGTGTGCTAGGGATGTTGTACTTCCACATGCATGACATTTCCTATAGAGAGGCACAGTCGATGAGCTGCAGTACCACGCTCCTGATGGTATGGGCATGGGAGTATATCGCTATTTTTAGACCACCTGTTACAGTAGACGTACCTCATGGAGCTCCATACGCCTTCCGTTATGTGGGGGCGACCACACAGCATCATATTGGAGACACATGCTACTTTAGACATGCTATAGACACCATGCGGGAGTTCACATGGAGACCATACCTAGGCTGCGAGCAGTGGTCAGATGAGGATGAACACCTGCCATTTTGTAGATAGACATAGTATTTAGTGGGACGGATAGTGTCCCATATGCACATTATAGAGTGGCAGTTGCCAGATCGGGTTCTGAGATAGTTTAGAGAGGTACAGGATGTACCTCGAGGGAGAGCCAAGTTTGCCAGGTCGTCATGAGAGGTCCTGCTATGGGGGCCAGAGATTCCAGTCGCCACTGTAGAGGCAGATATTGATGGTTTACAGGCACTTCCATGGAGATGAAGGGACGAACCAGTAGATCCAGGGACCACTCCAGCTTATGAGCAGTGGTGGGCAGTACACAGGCCGATTCACATGACAGATCTAGGGCAGCCAGCACTGGTAGAGCGGCGTGGAACAGGTCCCAAAGGCAGGCGAGGCAGAGGGAGAGGCCGAGGAGGCAGAGGAGGCCATGGTGATGGAGGTGATGATGGCAGAGGTGGCCGACGTGGAGGCAGGAGAGGGAGGCATGGTCGGTGGGGACGAAGGCCAGCCTTGTCACTGATCCAGGAGGAGAGAGGAGGAGAGGAGGATGTGGCTATGTTAGATGTGGCCAGAGGTGGTGAGGAGGAGCAGCCGGCAGAGGCAGTTATCCCAGACATCCCAGATATCCCAGCAGAGGCAGAGGCAGGTGTCGAGGAGGCAGGCAGAGAGGAGGGAGTTGCCGAGGAGGCAGGTGGAGAGGAGGCAGAGCTTGATGCGCTTGGGTTGCTAGGTGCCTACCAGGAGGACGATGAGGAGGAGGGTGATCACGAGTAGGAGATTCGAGATCAGATCCTGGAGGAGCTGGACGAGGAGGAGGATGGGAGAGACAGGGCCCGACAGGATGAGATAGAGGCAGAGGAGCCCGACACAGATATGTTACGAGCCCAGGTTGCCTCCTTGGAGGAGCAGATGAGAGTATTGATGGTAGAGAGGGATGCTTATCAGGTGGAGAAAGATAGAGCCTTGATGGATAGGGATTAGGCTATAGCCCGACGGCAGGAGACTGAGCAGAGGTTCATAGAGCTCAGAGCCTTATGCACAGGACCATCAGTTGCATTCGCCAGAGAGCTAGTCAGAGCCAGAGAGAGGGAGAGATACTACCGGGACTTATATGAGGCAGAGGTTCCCCTAGAGAGACGGGCTCCCAGTTTTTCAGTGGCACACAGTAGCAGGTCCCAGACTAGGACCCACACGCGGACAGTTAGTACAGAGGGGGTGGATCAGCCACATAGAGTAGGTCCATATGACAGACCTCCCACGGCTTAGAGATCAGCTGGTTCCTAGCATCATTCTCCCACACACTCCTGTCATGATGGCAGTGGCAGCTCAGGATAGGGGTACCATTTGTTGAGGCACTGTATTTTGATCTTATAGCCTGCGGGCTTCCATGTATTTGTGATACATTATGACATTGTGTTGTGACACATTTGAGCGATATATATATATATATGATTTTGGCGGCGATTCTCATGATATGCATTTCTATGTATGGATTATGCAGTCTTTATGTATACATGTGATGTGTATATGATATGCCTATGTGATGGATGAGTGTATGCATTTTATGATGTTTATGCAACTAATGGGATAATGTTAATTCTATGTGATGTATAATTCTATATGATGTTAATCCTATATAATTATGAGATGCAATGTGATGTTATATGTATGATGCAGACGACATGTGATGCTATACGAATGTAATGTGATGCATTTGTGTTTACTGTTGCTTTGTATATGGATGCTTATGATATGTATTATATGATGATGATTATTTATTATGCCATGCTGATCTAGATATGAGATATGTACATATGCATGTATGTTTCTAACATGTATGTTGATGCAAGATGATGTATAATGTTTTGTGTCACAGGACTCCGTCATAATGCAAGAAAGAAGAACTGTTAGTGCGGAAAGAAAGATCGAGAAAGAATGAAAGACAGAATATAGATGTTAGTATTAGCAATCTTTGATATTTTGCTGTATCACAAAAGGTATTGCACTTTATCATCATTGGGCGGGACTAATACAAGTGGAGAAAAACACCATGATATGACATAAATGAAGGTGTGCAAGGTCATCCACTTGCTAATAACAGACAGTCGCAGACAAGGATTATCATTAACTCATACTAAGGGCACAAGTTGCCCCAGTCTTTTTGTCAGGACAAACCACAGATAGCAAACAAAAGAAAAGACGGGTCATGAGACGTCATTGCTCCTCTAAATCCTTCATGGGACATCCTTGAGGAAACTAGTAACATGACTCAACAATCAAAGTTAAAAGACAATTTATAGACAACAGTCAAAGAAAATAGAATTCTGATACATCGTTGCTTCTCTAAATCCTTCATGGGACATCCTTGAGAAAGCTAGTAACATAATTCCTAGTCATCAAGTCAAATAAAATGATAAGATAAATAAGCCATAAAGTCAAAAAGCCAGTAAAATATTTTCCAAAACATGATTTGTTTGTTTGATTTGCTAATTGATAGAGGATTGATTGATAGAGCCTGATGTTAGGAGATACACATACCGGATAAGACTGTGAGTCTGGTTTTGATGTTATGACTATCTATATAAGGCATGACAAAGCCTGGTTTCAGAAAGACATGTATCGTATAAGACGTTGAGTCAGATGCCGTTGATGTGATAACCTGTGTAAGGCTATGTTTGACCTTGTCAATTATGCAGGAAGGACTCATCCTGAATAAGACATAGGTTGATTATTTTGATAACGTCTGTTTCCAAGAAGGACACATCCTGTAGCAGATTGTTGGTTGATCTGTTTGACTTGTTTCGTTTGGAAAGTTGCTCGATTTGACTCAGAGATATTGCTAACTTGTTCACCAGATTAATGCATGACTTGATACGATGTGTGGACAATTGACTATGTGTGACGACAAAATCCTAAATGACTGACCTAGTGCGGCCTCGGGGGCTCATTGATTGATGGCCTTGCCTACGTTATACACGCAGAGACCTCGTAGTTCGACTTGACTTGATTGACAAGACTGACTACAAATAGAAGATGTGTGTGAAAGTGAATGCAACGAACCCTAATGGACTAACCTAGTGTGGCCTCGGGGGCTCATCGATTGATGGCCTTGCCTACGTTATAAACGTAGAGACCTCGTAGTTCGACACAACCAATGAACTTGTCATATAGACATATGGATTAAAGCAATAATTTATACAGACAAACCTAAACAGACTGACCTAATGCCTTGGGGGCACATCGGCAGATGGCCTTGCCTACGTCTAGTCACAGAGGCAATGTAGTTTGACAAACGACAAAGACTGACAAGTGCGACTGACTCTGACTTTGTTTTTTTGGATTTTTGAAATGTTTTAATTTTTTTGTCTTTTTGAAGTTTTCTGATGTTTTTGTGTTTTCTCAGGTCATTTTGCGATGTTTTTGGATTTTTCTATGGTTTCACATCTTCAACACAACCAATGTAAGAACCAATATGACGCACGGCAAGTGTTTGCCCCCAGTCGAGTATAAGACCAATTGACTATGAATAAGGTAAAATGGGGGATATGAAATGCACTCGATGTCAATCATTCCAAGTTATGGGAAGGACTACCACTTATCATGAATGGTATATACAAGCGATAGATATGAAAGATAAGGGATATGTACAGGGATAGGTAGTATGTACAAGGATAAGGACTATGTACAGGGTAGCGGTCTATGTATAGGATAGCGGACTATGTACAAGGTAGATTAGAATAATAGTAGACAAAGGAGCAGAGTTGAGTACACATGGCGCCTATTTGCCAGGTTTTCATCATGGTACCTATCCAAAGCGCCACCGAAGTGGTTTTCACTATTGGACGAATGATTTATCTTTACTATTTTCTAGATTATCTAATTTTTTTGGTGTTACCAAGACACCTATTTGCCAGGTTTTCACCTTGATAACGATTTTTTCATGATTTTCTGATTTTTTTGTATTTTTGCTAATTAAGACAAAGGCTCCCAAAAGCTATGTGTAGAACTTCTTCAGATGCATACTATTGATTGGTGAGGACAATGGTTCCCCTTCAGGAGTAGAGAGTTGGTACGCTCCTGATCCAAAAGCTTCTATGACAATATAAGGTCCTAACCAATTAGGTTCAAACTTTCCTGGTTTGTCTCTTTCTGCTTGATTCTTTGGGTTTTCCATTAAAACCAGGTCACCAATGTCAAAGTTTCTGTTCAGGACCTCCCTCAAGTATACCACGGCTTATTCGCATGCTTGAAGAGGTCTAGTGCCCTCCTGGCTCTTCATCTAAAAATTTAGCTTCATGGAGTTCCACACTTGCGACTCTTCATCATCACTGGCCTTCGTGGATACCTCCTTAGGGAAGGAATCTCGACCAATAGGCAAAATGGCTTCGCACTCCAAAGACAAGTTAGTTAATATGGGTAGCACCGCTGGGGAGTACCTAATTTGGTAACGATGCCTCCATAAGCAAGGTGGTTGTCAGAATGCCGGGCCAACACCAGCATCCTCGACAGCCTTCTGAGAATCTCCTAATGATGGTCTTGTTAGATGCTTTCGCTACTACATACCTTGTGGGTAGTATGGAGGGAAAAGCATGTTATGAAATTCATCACACGTGGAAAAACTTCCTGTTCTTAAATGGGCTGCCATTATTAGTGATTATGGACCGAGGGACACCACATCGACGATGATATAGTTCAGATAAATCTAGAAACTGTGGTGCCGGTAATGTATGTCATAGGAATGGCCTCAATCCACTTCGTAAAGTACTCAGTGGCAGTGATAATGAACTTGTGTCCATTAGATGATGTGGGGTGGATCTTACCTATGAGGTCGAGTCCCCATTGGGCAAAGGGCCATGGTGACATGATAGGATGGAGCTCCTGTGCTGGGGCATTTATCAAATCTCCATGAACTTGGCATTGGTGGTATTTTGTTACAAAGACATATGAGTCTTTTTCCATAGTAGGCCAATAATAACCCAGTCTCATAATCTTTTTGGCTAAGGTAGGACCACTAGAATGGGAACCACATATACCCTCATCCACCCCACGCAAGGTTGCTTGTGCTTCAGTAGAATCAAGACATCTCAGTAGGGTATTATCTAAGGCACATCTATATAGGGTGTCTCCGACGATGGTGTATTTGGCTGACTTACGGAGGAACATCCTACGTTGGTTATTGGAAAGGCCAATGGGTATGACTTCGGCATGAAGGTAATCATAGATTTCTTTGTACCATGGGGAATCGGGACCAACGATGTCACACACCATTTCAGAATCTGGGATATCGTAGGCTGGGACCAAAAGCTGTTCCACCAAGAACTCAAACTTAGGCACGTTGTTAGGAATATCAAGAAGTGATGCAATTGTAGCCATAACGTCTACTGCCCTGTTTAAAACCTGAGATATTTGATGAAATTCGACTTTGTCAAAGTACTCTTTAAAACTATCAACCATGTGCTTATATGGAGTAAGCTTCTCATCCTTAGTCTCATAATCATCATTTACCTGTTTGATTACTAATTGAGAATCGCCATAAACCTGTAAAACCTTAATCTTCCACTTGACCGCCATGCGTAACCCTGTCACCAGAGCTTCATACTCTGCCATGTTGTTAGTGCATGGAAATGCAATCCTGAATGACTTAGGGATGGAATCACCCTGTGGTGTGATAAACAATATCCCAGCCCCTGAACCATGATTTGTATGTGAGCCATCAAAGTACAGTTTCCATGTTATGTTTGTGTTAAATGTGAATATGAACTCATCAAGAAAGTCTGCAACTAATGGGTGATCTTCCTGTATGGGTGCGTCAGCTAATTGATCAGCAATGACCTATCCTTTAATAGCTTTTCTTTCTACATACTGGATATCATACTCACTAAGTATCATTACCCACTTGGCCAGTCGCCCTGTTAATGTTGCCTTGCTGAGAAGATATTTCAAAGGGTCTATTTTAGCAATCAGCATTGTTTGATGGTTTAGCATGTAGTGCCTCAGTTTTTGGGTAGAAAATACTACTGCAAGACAGGCACATTCAATGTGACTATAGTTGAGCTCATAACCAACCAAAGTCTGGTTGATATAATAGACTGCCCTTTCATGACCTTCATCGTCATTCTGTGCAAGCAATGCTCCGAGTGATGAATGGGTTGCTGTAATATAAAGAATCAACGGTCTTCCTTCAACAAGTGGCATTAAGACAGGTGGTGTGAGTAAATATTCTTTAATCAGTTGAAAAGCCTCTTCACACCTAGTTGTCCATGCAAAGGGTACTCCTTTCTTAAGTAGATGTTGAAAAGGATGTGTCTTGTCTGCTAGCTGTACTATAAATCTTCTAATAGATTGCAACCTTACCTATAATGTCCTTAGTTGACTAAGATTGTTGGGTGGTGGCATGTCCATGATTGCTTTCACCTTAGCAGGATCTACTTCAATGCCTCGTCTAGAAATGATATAACCTAACAGCTTTCTTGACTTGACTCCAAACACACATTTCTTTGGATTGAGTCTCACATTATACTTCTCCAGCCTCTGAAATATCTTGTCTAAAACCTGTAGGTGTTCTGCCCTTGTATTGGATTTTACAATAAGGTCATCGACATAATCCTCCATACAAGTATGCACTAGATCATGAAAGATAGTAGTCATGGCACGCTAATAGGTTGATCCTGCATTCTTGAGTCCGAAGGGCATAACATTCCAACAATACGTTCCCCAAGGACAAGTGAAGGCTGTCTTAGGTTGATCTTCAGTGGCAATTCTGATCTGGTTATATCCTGAAAACCCATCCATAAGGGACATCTCATATCCTACTGTCATGTCAACTATCATGTCTATATTAGGCAAAGGGAAGTCATCCTTAGGACAAGCTTTGTTGATATCTCTAAAATTAGTGCAGATACGGATGCCCCCAGTTGGTTTAGTGACTGGTACTAGATTGGAAATCCAATCTGCATAGTCGATAGATCTGATGAAACCAACGTCTAAGAGTTTCTTGAGTTCTGCCTTGACCAACAAAGCAACTGCGGGCGATTTTTCTCGCCTTTGTTTCTGATCGCCTGCACCTGGTTGTAAAGGCAAGTGATGTAGAACAAGTTCAAGATCTAACCCGGGCATGTCAGCATATGACCAAGCAAAATTTATCTATCTCTGTGGAAAGAAGTCATGGAACTTTGATTTCTCTTCTATTGTCAATGACGCTGCCAAATAAACCAGTCAAGGATTCTCCTTTGTGCCTATGTTGACCTCTACGGATTCTTCAACGAGCATGGGTGACTTTTCCCCGTGTCGAGAATGTTCAACCTTCCATCCTTAGGGTGCCTCGAGAGGTTTCACCCTTCTCGATGTAACCTTTCTTTTACTTTTTCATTGTCTAGAGGTGCCATGGTTTTCACCTAGAGACTCATCCTTTTATTTTGTTTATCCTTTTTCTCATTTTTGCGACTGGAGGGTTGAACAGATTCCCCAAAATTTGATTTATTGTCCAATTCAATGGTAAAACTAGCTTTATGATCCCCATTAGGTATGCCTTCATGTAATCCCAGGAACTCAGCAATTGCTTTGTCATTCTCAAAAGTGTCTAAGACGGGTGCGTCTTGTTGATCCCAATCAATGAGCTGAGGGTAGACTAATGGCATGTCATCGTCGGAGTTATCAAAGTCTAATGGGGTCAAGGTAAAGATTGAATTATTCATGTGGTTACAAAAATCTTGTACCAGGTCCTCTTTGCTCTTAGGTTTGGGTCTAGGTAGGTGAATAGGTGGGCCTAACGCCAGGGTTTGACTATCAGAAATAGATGGCTCAGGTTGCCAAGAGGTAGGACCAAGTGATTCCCAATAATAGTGTTTAAACCATTCCTCTTTTGTCATTTTCTTTGGTGGATAGGAATTTAAAGGATTAGGTGAAGAACTTAACATCAAGTCGAGTTCTCCAAATAACTTGTCAAGGTCCATGGAGGAAGTAGAGGATAAGGAATCCCACTCATAATCGCGAATCGGGGAGTCAATGATACATGGTCTACTGAAGTTCGAGATGTCTTAATATCTTCCTCGGGCTAACGCATTCCTTAAGTAGTGTAATGGAGCATTTCAGGAACGCCTAACTGGAATCATTGGAAAACCCTAGCCCTACTCCTTTTAATAATCGAGGAACAAATATTGGTTCAATTCCTCGGCCATCTTGGTTTAAGCCTAATCCACTTTGTCCATCATATCCTTTGCTTTGCATGATTTTGAAACCCTTTCCATATAGACTTGTAGGAATATGAGCCAGTAAGAGTGGTTTCTCTTCATCTTCCCTATACAGCCAAGAAGTGACATCTTCTGCATCGACAGCCTCTTTGCTTAATTCACCCCATTTAGTAAAAGTTGTTGTGGGGGGAACATGTATAGTGATCATAGACTATCCCCTACCTATTATAGGTAAACCATATGACTTAGGAGGAACCAAATGGCTGACACAATAAGAAGTCTTCATGTAATACTCTCCACAACCCTTGTCTTGGATCTCGACCCTAGGAGTGGTAGGAAGTGAGGGTGAAATAGATGTTCAAGTGAGTGTAGACGGGTCAACATAAGAAGATGGATTAGACGGTGAGGCCTCTTGGTTGACTGGTACTTGACATTGAGGGATCTCCTTTAGATTGGTGCAATACTGGAAAGGATCAGGATCACCATCTATAGTTATTTCGGTGCCATTGTAAGGGAATTTAAGACACTAATGATATGTGGAAGGGACCGCCTTCATGGCATGAATCCATGGTCTACCTAGTAGAAGGTTATATGGCGGTGAGATCCAAGACCGGAAATTTGTTTCCATTACCGCAGACCACTCCCCTCGATAGAAGCGTTATCACCCCTTGATTTTCGTTCTTCATCATCATGCTTTGTAATGACAATACTCTTAGTGGTACCTACGATGCTTCGAGATACCTAATTCTTAATTAGTTTTAAAGTGCATAGATTTAACCCCGCCCTCCATCTACCAAAACTCGCCTAACTTTGGTGTCATCAACAAGGACTTCTAGATGTAAAGGGTCATTGTGATTCGTCTTGTCCATGGCATAGTCTTGTTCAGAAAATGTGGCATGATGATTATTGGTCAAGTAGCCCACCATTTCCTGGAAACGATTGACATCAAGGTCATTAGGGACCGTGGTGTTCTGTAAAGCCTTATCAAGGATAGACCGATGCTCTAGGGAAATGCACAACAATTCCAAGATTGAGATTTGGGCTGAGGTTTTCCCTAATTGGTCAAGTAGGTTATATTGTAACTTGGAAGGTTGAGGTGTTTGCTGTGACGGAGGACCTGGGATAGTAAACTTAGTACGACGAGTATTGACTGGACACTCAGGATTAGCATTGATAGTTTAATGGTATTGATGTTTTGATCAGTGGCGCGAAGGCAATGAATGATTTTGCCGCTATCATAATCATGTTTGATACTCGCATAATTGGCTGACATATTGGTCTTAATACTCAAACCGGGACGCCTTTCCCATGGTCATGTAGTGGGTCCGGTGAAGACTTGATGATCAGTGTTGGATGTCTTTTGTTTTTGTCCACTAACCTCAATAATTCTCTTGTCAACAAGATCCTGTATGATATTCTTCAGTTGTTGATAGTTTTGTAGGTTATGTCCCTTAGTCCTATGATAATCACATAAGGCATTATCATCCCACCAAGTTGGTTTAAACTCTCCTGGATTGTATTCTCTTGGTTCCTGCAGTTGTATGAGGTTGTGTTGTAACAGTTGTTTGAACACCGACTCAATGGGTTCCCCTAAGGGAGTGAACTCACATTTTTGAAATCTCCTTGGTTGTGGACGTTGAGTATTTGAGACCGTGTTAGGAGGTTTATCGACGCGATTAAGCCGCGGTTACAAAAGTATGAGGTCCTTTGTAATGTGAGGGTCTTGTTTGTAGTGTTTTAGCATCAACCACCCCATCATTGGTGACATTTCTTTGTTGCAGACTTAATTTGTTTCGCTGCTGGGGTTTTGTACCATTGGTTTCTATTGATGTCAGCCTTTGATTTCACCATTTTCAATGAGATCCTTCTCTATTATCACCTCTTTCCACTAGTTTTGAAAAAGATATGCAACAATGTACCCCTTAAATTACTCGAAGTTTGATGGAAGGTTTTCTCGAAACATTGTAACCTTTTATTTTTTGAGTATCTCGACAGGACACCTACTAGCAATAGTTATCCATCTCTGGAAGAAAGCAATGAATGTTTCACCTTTTTCTTGCGTTGTGTGACACAAAGTTGCTATATTTATCTCATGGTCAATGTTGAAGGAGAATTGCCCACAAATTTTCTCAACTAGTTCACCCCCAAGATCTAATGCCGCATCTAGACCCGAAAACCATTCTAGTGCAATTCCTACAAGACTTCTTGGAAATAGTCTCATATAAGATACGCATCATGTTTATTATCTATGCATATGGTAGAAAATTCCCTGATATGTTCTACTGGATTGCGTTTGCCATTGTACTTAGGAAGATTCGGTATGACATATCCGGGAGGGAAAGGTGTCATGTACAATGATCTATCGAAGGGGAATGGACATATGTCCTTCGTTGAAAATGATTTCTTAGTTGACACCGACATGTTATCCATTTGTGTTTGCAATGCGTGCATTTGTGTTTGTAGGACGTCAACTTGGGTCAAAGATGTGCTAGGAGGATTATGCGGATCCATGTATGTATTCTGAAATCTAAAGTCTCGTGATGGGTTTTGATTGAATGTTGGCATCTGAGGTGGATTTGGATTCAGAATGTTGGTAAATGTATTCTGGTCTGGTTTTTGCATAAATTGGTGTTGACCTAGGTTCTGTGTAAATGGGTTCCGAGCACCACTCTGTGAAAAGGGATTTTGATTCAGAATCGATGTGAATTGGTTTTGACTTGGAATCTGTGTGGACAGATTCTGACTACCAATCTGTGAAAAAGGGTTCTGATTCAGAATCGATGTAAATGGACTCTGACTGCTAGTCTGGAAGAGTGGATTTTGATTGCCATATTGGAAGGAGGAAATGCCCCCTGTTTGTGTAATCCTTGGTATAGTACTAGTGATTTGAGCACTAGGTATGGCCATCGACTATGGTAAGGTACCCATGATACTAGCAGTAGGTATGGTTGTTGATTGTGCACTTGTGACACCGACATATGAGGTATGGGCGGAGGTTTTAGGTCTTTTACTCCCAATAAGAGGACCAGTGGGAGTGGATGATGATGCCCCTGTAGTGAAATTAAATCCCGATGTCATGCTAGATGTACCAAATGGGGACGTATGGACTGTTGTACTCTGTGTAGATGTGCTAGATGGCATAGTCGTGCTGACCTAATGTATAGTAGTACTAGCAGTCGTGGTATTTGTCCCTTGTGTAGGTTGAGTTTGTAAGGTGCTAATGTCAAATCCTGGAGGTAAGGTAGCACCTTCAACTAGCAATTTTCCTAAAAACCGTTGACGATCATTTTCTAGGTACTCATCTACAAAGGAGGCAAACTCAGGGTCCTGTGCGGCAGCCTCTATGTCTTCTACTACAATATGTTCTTGAGTGTTTCTAGTGGTGAATTTGTCTAATAGAGTCTTATGAGGTCTTGAAGAAAATGGATTGATGAACTCGTTTGGGTTCGACATGTTTTCTCTCTCTCTTCTCTTAGACCTAGTTTCAACCATGTAAGACAAGCTCAATATGCAGGATATGCAAGACTATATCTACAAACTGTATGACTCTAGTCTATGTTTTGGGATTTTTGTATGCAAATAATGAATGTCCTAGGATGACACTAGTCTAGACTCTAAAGATGCAAAGTCTAAGCAAGACCCTAAAGTGATCAATTCTATAAACCCAAGATGAAGGGACCAACTACCTAAAGTCAAACCAAGGTGTCAATTTAGTTAAGTCAAGGAACCAATGTAGGATGAGGATCAAAGACAAGTTGAGTTTCCTAACTAGACTGATGAGCTAGGATGACTCTCTGTAGGACAAAGTATAAGATGATAGGACTAGGTTCAATGACAAATTTTGTTGACACTATGACTTTTCTATAGTATAGATGGTGGACTACACCTAAAGTCTGTAAAGGTGACCTTTCTAGAAGTCTAATGCAAGGTGATATGTACCCTAAGATGAAGTTAAACTCTAACTGAAGACAACTATGGTAACGACTAAATGAACCTAAAGGATGCAAAATTGAGAAAATCATTTTAGGTTTCTGTTTCAAAGAATGTTTGTGTGAAGACAACTGAAACTGGTATAACTGTGTTGACTGGACAGTGACTGTGAATTTTGGTTTTCTGATAATCAGACAGATGCATCGCAGGATTTAACAGATGCAGTCCAAGTTTAACAGTTGCGGTCCAAACTGACAGATGCGACTCAAAAATTACAGATGCGACTCTAACTGACAGATGCGAGCCATAATATAACGCATGCAATTTTTCTAAATCAAATGCGAGCTAGACTGACAGATACGACTCAATATTAACAGATGCGACTGACAATGACAGATGCGACTCTAAATTTAATAGATGCGACTCTAAAAATTAGATGCGAGTTTCTGGTGAATAGTTGCGACTCTCTGTGAATTTTCAGTGACATGAAATTTAAACTGACTCCGTTTTGTGTGATCAAATTCTGACAATCAAAGACAATCATAAGACAAAGTGTTTTCAGTTTTGATTTTGGACTCAAAGATCGTTTAAAATAATAACAGACAAGCACATCCTAATAGGCCAAAGGCCTAGGGTTTGTATACTTGGCATAGCCCACCTAAATACCCCGGATTGGTGATGAACACCTTTCCTTCTCGAGAGCGGATAGCTTAGGAATTTGGTGGCGTTGGCTCCCCTCCACGGCTCATTAATGTCTTTCGAGCACACCAATTCTAAATTCTTTGGGAAATGACCTCCCAAGAAATTCTATCTCTACTCAAGGGGATCAGTAGTGAGTATCTTCGGGCATGATACTGTACCCTGCACTAATACCAAGCAACGGCCACAAATAGGTTGGTTTCTACAACAAAGGGTATTTAATTCGAGCATTTCATTCATGGGGTGTGATCCATATAGTGCAAGTCCCCTTTCAGATCCATCTCATCAAAACCACACTTGTGATTCTTGGGGTTTCCCCAAGAACCCACTTTTATATACCGGCTAGAAGTCCCTCGAGTTTAGGGTGCTACCGGTCTGAGTCGTCCTGGGGTGAGTACTTTTTCCCACTAGAAAAGGCCCAAGTTCTAGAGTTGGTAACCGTTTCTCTTACACCCAGGATCGCACGGATGCACAAGGGGAGAGGATACTTCGATGTACCAAGTCGTAAGGGTGACCAAACTTGTGCTTTCGCACCAAACACAGTAGACACTTGTTAATTTTAATCCAAACGAAAGATTTTCTATGCTACCAAACAATCTGTTTCAAATTTAACTAGGGTCTTCGACAAACATCTTGCAAAAAAACTCATTAGTAGTTTTCAATATTGTCTTCATCAATCGTCCTACAAAAGCTTGTTAACTCCAAATGGCCACACGCTAGAAATCAGATATCAGTAATAGAAAAATCAATTGAAAACTTTCAGATTGCGGGAAACAAAAATAAAATTTTACCGGTCAATTGTGTCGTTTCGTTACTAGTCAGATGCATCATTTCTATTTCAGTTGCGGCTCGGGAAATCAATTGCAGTTCAGGATTTGTCAGATGTGTCGTTTCTATGTCAGATGCGGTTCAGAAATTCAATTACGGTTCGGGAATTGTCAGATGCATCGTTCCGTACGAAAAATCTGCAAAAACCAAAATTAAAAGATCTACGGATTCGCGAAGATGGTGTCTTCACATCGGGTTCACCAAATGTAATGCCAAATAAAATATTTGCACAATAGACAACAAAGAAGATCATTAGAAGCACACATTGCATACAATACTAAAATCTAAAATGCAAATTCATTCGTTAAGCAACAAAGAACATGGGAAAGTAAAAACGTAATTAAAACTAGAACAACCTCACCAATTTTCAAACGTAATTCCATGATTCATCTCGATTGCCCTTCTCCATTTTGCTTGTGTAGTATAATTGCCCTCAGAATTTCAAGTTCATGCAAGTATAGCCTAATATAGTGATTAGCAAAATATCGAAGATTCAAGACAAAGTGCTCTCAAAAGTTATAGAATTCGCGAGAGAGATTGGAATGAAGAATGACAAATCAATTTATAGAAAATTGATTATTCGAACAACAGGCCAAGATCGAAAGATCAATGGATGGTTGAGATTGACTGATTATACATGCATTCTGTTAACTGACAGTGATGACATGAGTGATTCGAATTAGAAATAGAATTAAAGATTAAATAAATGATTTAATCTTCAGTTCGGCATTCGAAAACATAAGAAATATCTTTGCATGACAAAGATGAAGATTGATTACATTAACTCTTGTTCGGATGCACGCACAACATTTAATTAATTAAATAAGAATATTTAATTAATCTGCATGTACACGCAATTGAGTTAGAACTGAACGATTGACTGACTTGATGAAGAGATTACTCGAGACAACCACTCAGACATTAAATCAAAGATTAACTGAACGATTAAAATAGATGCGAATCGAGTAAAAGTGAATACTTAGATAACTCACATAATTATCTAAAATATAGAGGAATGTGTTAAAATAGAATTAATGAATTAAATAATTCATTTAATTCAAGACTTGATATTCGAAGAATAATTAAATAAGATTTATTTAATTAAATGATGAAGGGATTTAAATGAATAATTAAATAAATAATGAATTTATTTAATTATAGTTGAAATATGATAAAGAATAATTAAATAAGAATTTATTTAATTTAACAAGACGATAAGGTTAATTAGTAACATAATTAAATAAAAACGCTTATTTAATTAATCGTATAGAATAAAGAAATATAAATTAATTAAATAATTAAGATTATTTAATTAATAAAAGAAATAAAAAAAGATGAATTAATTAAATAATTAAGAATATTTAATCAATAAAAAAATTAAAAAATGAATTAATTAAATAATTAAGATTATTTAATCAATAAAAAAATTAATGTTAAGATGAATTAATTAAATAATTAAGATTATTTAATCATGACAATGAATAATACGAATTATGAAAAATATGGAAATTGCAGGCCTAAACCAAATTTCGATGTCTACAGATATTATATTTATATATATTTTTATTGTATTATATATAATTAATAAATATAAAATAAATCTATAAATAATAAATAATATATAAATATAATATAACATCAAATATAATATAATTTATATTATGTTATAACATTAACACTTGACAAGTTGAGGACATAGTACTTATTTTTGCTTTTCACAAATACTCCGTATCTTATAAGCGCACAGTTAAAAACATTACCAACAGAGTTGCATCAAACGGCAAAGGAAAAGAGTTCTGAAACGGCAATTAAGAGGGAAATTAATGCCATTTAGTACCAATATTGCAGGAGTCAAACCAACTTTCGAAAATAAACGCAGCAACTACTTTGCAATTAAGAAGCAATTAATACCATTTCCTCTCAATATTGTACCAGCGAATCCAACTACTTAAAATAAATGCATCTAACTAAGTTTCTCGCGGAAAAGCAAGTCGGCCTGAACAATGAACACACCGCGGATTTCCCACCCTCATCCAGATTCAGTCAAAAGGTATTCGGATCGTCTGGCTCGCTTAGTATGCAAAGGTCACGTGTTCCAGTCTCAAGGATAATATTTTTATTTCGACTAATTACAAGTGTGCATAATATTTTTATCTACTACTGAGAATACAATATTTTTATTTAGTAAGGAATGTAGGAACGTGCAAAGGTCACTGGTTCCAGTCTCACTGATAATATTTTTATCTTTCACTAATGGTAGTATTGAATGTAGGAACGTGCATAGGTCACCTGTTCCAGTCTTACTGATAATACAATATTTTTATCTAGTAATGAATGTAGGAACGTGCAAAGGTCACCGATTCCAGTCTCACTGATAATATTTTTATCTTCCACTAATGGTAAGTAGTATAAAAATAAAAGAAAGCCTTAAAATGTACCAAATTTTAGATAAAAATTGATTCTCGTGGCTTAGTACGGGCATCTTACCTTGCTTATCTGAATAATAAACACTCAGCTTTGTCGATTCCTTCGAATTAACTGTTATAGCTGTCACCACTGGCGGTTCATTTGAAGGCTTTATGCTAGGTGAATATGCATTGCGAATAGGTTCTTTATTTTCATGCTTTACATTTTCTTCAGCAGTATCTGGTTAATATTTTCCTTGACATCCTCAAATCCTTTGCTGCTGGACTTCTCTTTTCGCTTCTCAATTATTCAATGTTACTGATTATGCCGGCATTTCTGTTTCTTTTTCTGGCTTTACTGTGTCGTTAGCTTCTGTTTCTTCTAAAATTCTCCATGAATTAAATTTAAAGCCCTTTCGGACGAGAGCGCTCGAGGATTCTTCGTCAGAGGCAACAATAACGGCAAAAATCTTAACCTCCATCTTGTTGTAGTTTCAGGTCGTAAGACGAAGTTGCAGAGTTGCGGTAAAGTCATCTTCACATAATTACGATGATGTCAAATTTGTGTATTGCACAACTGCCTACATGTTCCATGATGATAATGACTCGAAGGCTAACCATTTATAAATTCAATATTAGAGAAAAAAAGGCGTTGGTGGCTCTTAATTCCCAGCTCCAATGTTCTTTACAAGAGTACATATAGAGGCCTCCTACTTATTATTTCAAAAAGATTATCTATTAAAATTATAAGTTAATGTATGCTCAAAGTTAGGAAATTATAGTAATATGTAGCTTTAAAAAGGAAAATAAAATCAGTTCAACTAAAATTATATAGCAAGGGTGATTCTAGTGTTGGGGAGAAGGAGAGTGATCTTGCCTCTCAAAGTTATCCCAACATCTACTTGGTAGATCCTTGCCATCCTCCTTGAGTTCTCATCCAATAAGACTAGCATCTTTTCCTTCATCAAGATCCTCTTACAATTTGTTATATATAGTCCTTGACAAAGATATCACAATAGACGAAAAAGGAGATCTCCCTTGATTTGAAGGGATCTATGTATGCTATTGAGAAGATGCAAAAGAGTGGTATAGAGTTAGAGACCATCTACCTTGGTGATTGAATGATATAAATAGTAGAAGGGTCCAACTAGAGTGCTACCTAGTTGATGAGGGTGATGGAGTGGAAGCTCATTAATAGTTATGAGGTTGGTGCGAAGAGGGCTTAGAGAAACTTCACCACAAGTCTTGATGGGCGATTTGGCATATGACTATTGCCTCTTAGACATGTAACCCCAAAAATTATAAAGAACTGTACTGTTGGGTGAAAATTATGTAATCAGCTTTTCGATAGATTACACAACTAGGACTTCAACCACAGCTATGTGAGATATGAATCTCTCCTCTCGGAAAGGGGAGGCGCCCTTCTTACTGCTGATAGAAGCGATAGTAAAACAAACAAGTAATTACAAAATGTACACAATACTTACGAAGTGGGGGGGTGTGTTACATTCATCTTTCTATTTTTTTTCAGAGAAGATGTTTACAATGCTTCACTGTTGGAAGTTCACAATTCTTAATAACTTTAAACGATCAACTAGCAGTAATACCAATACCTCTATCTTGTCAAAGCAAAGTGTAGAGATACCAGAAGTAATTAACAATAAACAAATAAAGTAAAAGGGAAAGCTCACGAAGGCACAAAGTCGTTCTGTAGCTTTTTCAATGGTGGATCTATGAAAAATGTATCGTTTGACACGTTAGAAGCACAAAGTCTTCTTAGACGCAACAATTCCTCGAACAACATGAACAATTACAAGCGCAAAGTCTTGTAGATCATCTAACCAAATTATCAAAGAGCATAAACAATTACAAACACAAAGTCTTGTAGATCATTCCACAATAGTATCCAAAGAGCGTGAATAATTACAAGCACAAAGTCTTGTAGATTATTCAACCGAAAGATAAACAAAACACAAATGCAAATCTAAATAATAGATGCAACACAAAGTTTACATAAATTACTTAGAGTCCTTCAGATTCTATCACCTAATCACCACCAAATAAAATCAATTCGTAAGATTATCGAATCCAACACAAAGTATAGCTTGCAATCTTCTTCTTTATTGATCGAATTTCATTCACAAAGCATGAACACAAAGTTTCACAATTCTGCTTCAAAAAGGGCAGCACTTCGTTGCAAAATACTAAAGGATAAATTTACAATAGAAATCCCTCACATTATATAGAAAGAGGGATGAGAAAATTAGGAAACTAATTGAGGAAATCAAGGAAAGTTAGGTGAGCGATTTTAGGAGATCTCACCTAACTTTGACCAAAGTCAAAGTGTAATTTGTTTTCAAAAGATTACATCTTCGAACTTGGTGTAATTACAATTTACAAAAAGACATATAAGATGTCAGGAAATATTTACAAGATGCAGAAAAGTATGCATCAAAATGTTCAACATCGGAGATCAAGAATCTTCATGGTTCCTTGCTTTGGGAGCGGAGTCTTCATACTTCTTCTTGGTCTCCTGTATGAACGCATCATCTAGGCCGACTATGTAATTTACAAGGGTGTGAGCTCTTTTGATCAGCCTTCTGGCAAATGAATGGATTTTCTTGCACTCGCGAAGATGCGTCTTGAGATTATCGAGTGTTAGTTGTATATCGCAAATGATATGTATTGAGGCTTTGGGAAAAACAATCATCCTCAACTTGCTGCATAATAGCTTCTTTGTAGATTTGGGATAGTTCACTGGATCAGAAGATGTCACCTTTAGGATCACTTGATGAAATATGGAGAGAAACTACAGGGATGGTGAATCAATAGACATTAGCAGAAAAAGTAGCATTGGGAAGCGTGAAGCGAGAAACGATGTTGAGCAAACGTGAAATGAGCAACTAGGCACGAAAAACGATGCGGGAGCGAAGAAACGAGGTTCAGAATGTAAATAGAGCAAGTTTGAAGAGACTAAGATAAAAACTGCCAAAAGTGTAAAGGTGCTAAAATTTAGCACCATTGCACAAAAAATGACTAAGTCTGGAAAAAGTGCAAAGGTGCAAAAAATAATGCCACAGTTAAAAATTGGCTAAGTCTGGCAACAATGTGTAAGAGCGCACTTTTTTAGCGCTTCTACACATTTTTGGAAAATCACTTTTTATGTAGGGTCGCTGATTTTTGGCGCCACTACACTTTCAACACTTAGCCAAAAATTTGGATGAGTTTGGCAACAATGTGTAAGAGCCAACTTTTTTAGCGCTTCTACACATTTTTGGAAAATCACTTTTTATGCAGGGTCGCTGATTTTTGGTGCCACTGCACTTTCAACACTTAGCCAAAAATTGGCTAAGTCTTGCAACAATGTGTAAGAGCGCACTTTTTTAGCGCTTCTACACATTTTTGGAAAATCACTTTTTATGTAGGGTCGCTGATTTTTGGCACCACTGCACTTTCAACACTTAGCCAAAAATTGGCTAAGTCTGGCAACAATGTGTAAGAGCGCACTTTTTTAGCACTTCTACACATTTTTGGAAAATCACTTTTTATGTAGGGTCGCTGATTTTTGGCGCCACTGCACTTTCAACACTTAGCCAAAAATTGGGATGAGTTAGAGCATACTTTTTTGGCACAACTGCATCTTTCATAATTTAACTAAGTATGATTAGTGAGACTTCGCGAAGGGGCTCGTTTCGAAGGTCTTCGCAAGGCGAACATAGGGGGATGCTCAAACTGATTATTTGAGGCTTTGGAACGCATTTCAAGGTGGCTTGAAAATCACCTCATTTTGTGCGCTTGAACTTCACAAACCTAGGAAACAGACAAGTTTCGTAGGGGGGTTATCCGTGAATCGAGCGTTGCTAGATTCCATGATAACAGTAGGCTCCTGTTGGGGATCTTCCTTCAGTCATTCTTTGAAAAGAATGAAGGGAGAAGAATTCTAGAATTCAAGTGCCTTTATCCATCCATTGGGCTTAGAGTCAGGCGACGACGACGACAGAACAAATTTATGAAAACAAGACGCAAACTTATGCAAATGCACTTATTGAAAAGGGAAAAACCTACCTAATTAAAACTAGCCATCAATGAAATCTTCTCAAATGAAACCATTCATAGGTTCAACAAAATAGTTGCCTTTCTTCAACAGCTTGCAAGGCCTTCCATGATCATTAGTAGCTACATGTAGATGAAGTTGAGGCATTGCTTCTGGAAAGAGATGAATAGGTTCAAATATCTCTACAAATACATTTTTAGCTACATCCTCAAGTTTATCTTCACACTCAGGTGCAACTAAAACCTCTATCTTCCCATCGGCCTCCAACCAAGCAAGATGTCTTTTGGGACATTCCCTTGATCGGTTAAAGATTGAATGCTTCTTACCAGTTGCTACTTGAACTACTGATTCATCAACCATGGTAACCTCATGCTGCTCAGAATGATCTCCTTCATGTGATTCAGATGAAGATATGACTACACTACATACCTCAATATGATGTTCACCATCTTCAAACTTGGAAAAATCTGAATAATTTATAAGAAGGTCCTCATCATGCCTTGGGGAAGCTCTTTTATGCAACATGTGTTCAAGTTCATGATCTCAAAACACATATGCATTCTTTTCAAATTGACTGAGACCTTTGTGCATGTCCATTTTTTGAGATCTCAAGACAAGATCGTCTTCATTTACTTGAATTTCAGCAAAATGACTTTCATCATCCTGCTTTTCATCAATGGCTTTCTGAGACTACATAAACCAGAAATGGGAGTCGCCAGCTATGTATGCTTCCTTTTCCTGGAAGAGAATAGCGAGATCACTTGGATCAGTGTCAGGATGCTTCGGTACTACTTTTACTAATGGTACCTCAACAGCAAGCCTCTTCGGAGGTGAAGATAACTTGTGTTGATCCCCAACGACAAAATTATGAGCTAGCTGCTTTTTGAGGACAAGTAGCTCATTTACCAACCTTTGCACCATAGGATCCATCCTTGTGATGGAAGAAAATAACTCCAAAGAAGGGGTTTCTTCGGATTCATTTGATTCAATTTTTATTTTCCCAGCAAGAATGAGATCATCTTCAATTTTTGTCGCCAAGGTCTGCACCATTGCAAGAGTAGCTGCGGGTGCTCTTCTCAATAGGAAACCAACCTCGGGCACCTGAGTATTTACAAAGAAACATTTCAAATTCTCAGTTGTAGGTTGAGCAACAGTTGGAATTCTTCGTGTTAACTTGTTGAAGTGAGCAATGAACTCGTGCATGGGCATGTGAGATTCCTTCTTCAACTGGGTGAGCTGAGCCAACAAAGCATGAGTGTCTTTAGGAAGCTTGAACCTTCCTTCAAACTTGGCATGAGAGTTGCCCAATTTGTGATGGTACTTGGCGCCAAATGATAAAACCAATCTGCAGCAACGCCTTGGAGAGTCTCCACAAACATCCTTATAGATACATCTTCGTATTCAACACCATGAACTCCACAAGTGATGTAGAAAGCAGCAACGTGCTCGTCAGGATGTTGTCCATCACCAAAGAAGTTGGGAAAGTTCTTCCGTGAGCCTTCAGGAAGAGCATGTAGGGGTAGAACTAGGCTCAACGGACCAAAAGCATTTCCCCAAGGACCTTGAGCAGCCATTTACATGTTCTTTGTGAAAGCTTGAAAAAATTACAAGAAAATAAATTACAATAAAAAAGGACATAGGTATACTTCAAACGAAAGCATGAGGCTTTAGAATGCGTATCGTGTCCCCAGCGGAGTCGCCAAAAAATTTTTGGGTGAAAATTATGTAATTAGCTTTTCGATAGATTACACAACTAGGACTTCAACCACAGCTATGTGAGATAAGAATCTCTCAAGTATCGGAAAGGGGAGGTGCCCTTCTTACTGCTGATAGAAGCGATAGTAAAACAAACAAGTAATTACAAAATGTACACAATACTTACGAAGTGGGGGGGGTGTGTTACATTCATCCTTCTCTCTTTTTTCAGAGAAGATGTTTATAATGCTTCATTGTTGGAAGTTCACAATTCTTAATAACTTTAAACGATCAACTAGTAGTAATACCAATACCTCTATCTTGTCAAAGCAAAGCGTAGAGATACCAGAAGTAATTAACAATAAACAAATAAAGTAAAAGGGAAAGCTCACGAAGGCACAAAGTCGTTCCGTAGCTTTTTCAATGGTGGATTTGTGAAAAATGTATCGTTTGTCACGTTAGAAGCACAAAGTCTTCTTAGACACAACAATTCCTCAAACAGCATGAATAATTACAAGCGCAAAGTCTTGTAGATCATCTAACCAAATTATCAAAGAGCATGAACAATTACAAGCACAAAGTCTTGTAGATCATTCCACAATAGTATCCAAAGAGCGTGAATAATTACAAGCACAAAGTCTTGTAGATTATTCAACCGAAAGATAAACAAAACACAAATGCAAATCTAAATAATAGATGCAACACAAAGTTTACATAAATTACTTAGAGTCCTTCAGATTCCATCACCTAATCACCACCAAATAAGATCAATTCGTAAGATTATCGAATCCAACACAAAGTATAGCTTGCAATCTTCTTCTTTATTGATCGAATTTCATTCACAAAGCATGAACACAAAGTTTCACAATTCTGCTTCAAAAAGGGCAGCACTTCGTTGCAAAATACTAAAGGATAAATTTACAATAGAAATCCCTCACATTATATAGAAAGAGGGATGAGCAAAATTAGGAAACTAATTAAGGAAATCAAGGAAAGTTAGGTGAGCGATTTTAGGAGATCTCACCTAACTTTGACCAAAGTCAAAGTGTAATTTATTTTCAAAAGATTACATCTTCGAGCTTGGTGTAATTACAATTTACAAAAAGACATATAAGATGTCAAGAAATATTTACAAAATGCATAAAAGGATGCATCAAAATGTTCAACATTGGAGATCAAGAATCTTCATGGTTCCTTGCTTTGGGAGCGGAGTCTTCATACTTCTTCTTGGTCTCCTGTATGAACGCATCATCTAGGCCGACTGTGTAATCTACAAGAGTGTGAGCTCTTGTGATTGGCCTTCTGGAAAATGAATGGATTTTCTTGCACCCTGTTGGGTGAAAATTATGTAATCAACTTTTCGATAGATTACACAACTAGGACTTCAGCCACAGCTATGTGAGATGTAAATCTCTCCTCTCGGAAAGGGGAGGCGCCCTTCTTACTGCTGATAGAAGTGATAGTAAAACAAACAAGTAATTACAAAATGTACACAAAACTTACAAAGTGGGGGGGGTGTGTTACATTCATCCTTCTCTCTTTTTTCAGAGAAGATGTTTACAATGCTTCACTGTTGGAAGTTCACAATTCTTAACAACTTTAAACAATCAACTAGTAGTAATACCAATACCTCTATCTTGTCAAAGCAAAGCGTAGAGATACCAGAAGTAATTAACAATAAACAAATAAAGTAAAAGGGAAAGTCTACCTAAGGCACAAAGTCATTGCAGTTTTATCAATGGTGGATCCTGAAGAGGTATCGCTTGTCACGCTAGGAAGCCAATAAAGTTCCTTAGACTAACAATTCCCAACAACATGAACAATCACAAGGCAAAGTCTTTACTCATCCAACCAAATTATCAAAGAGCATGAACAATTACAAGCACAAAGTCTTGTAGATCATTCAACAATAGTATCCAAAGAACGTGAATAATTACAAGCACAAAGTCTTGTAGATCATTCAACAATAGTATCCAAAGAACGTGAATAATTACAAGCACAAAGTATTGTAGATTATTCAACCGAAAGATAAACAAAACACAAATGAAAATCTAAATAATAGATGCAACACAAAGTTAACATAAATTACTTAGAGTCCTTTAGATTCCATAAGCTAAACACCACCAAATGAGATCAATTCATAAAAGTATTGAATCCAACACATAGTCTAGTTTTCAATCCTCTTCTTTATTGATCAAATTTCATTTACAAAGTATGAACGCAAAGTTTCACAATTCTGCTTCAAAAAGGGAAGCACTTCATTGCAAAATACTAAAGGATAAATTTACAATAGAAATCCCTCACATTATATAGAAAGAGGGATGAGCAAAATTAGGAATCTAATTGAGGAAATCAAGGAAAGTTGGGTGAGCGATTTTAGGAGATCTCACCTAACTTTGACCAAAGTCAAAGTGTAATTTGTTTTCAAAAGTTTACATCTTCGAACTTGGTGTAAGTACAATTTACAAAAAGACATTTAAGATGTCAGGAAATATTTACAAGATGCATGAAGGGATGCACCAGAAATGTCTAACACTGGAGAACAGGAATCTTCATGGTTCCTTGCTTTGGGCGCGTAAGTCTTCATATTTCTTCCTGGTCTCCTGCACGAACTTCTCATCTGGACCAACGGTGTAATCCACAATGGTGTGAATTCTCATGATCGATCTCATGGCAGATGAGTGAACCTTCTTACACCTATCAAGATGCATTATCAGGTTATCCAATGTGAGCCTTGTATCACAAATGACATTCAATGAGGCTTCTGAAAATTCTGAACTGTCAATCAATTTCATGATGGCTTCTTTGTAGATCTGAGATATTTCTGTGGCCGGCAGGAAGATATGGTTTTCCTCAAGAAGTTGACGAGGCAACTCTTTGATATCTTTCTCAAGAATAACACGATGTCCTTCGACATCTTCCTGTACTTGGTGGAGAACTTTTGTAAGAGATTGAATTACTTGAATTCGATGTTTTAAGGATTCTCTTACCTCAACAAACTTTTCTTTGTCAGGATTACCCCAACTTCCACCAATTTAATTGAAGCGTACCGTTTATCTCCTCAATTATGACAATAGGGTATTTCTCCATGTCTCTCGCGCCTGAAAGTACACTTTCTTTTATCAAGCTCGTGGTGGCTGGCCAATAAGGTAGCTTTTGTCCACGGGCAATTACAGGATTCGAGATCCGTGGTTCGGCGATCTTTCAACAAAAATCATACAAAATCCTACCTTTTGAGGTGGAATCCCCACCGCGTCCCTTGTTATATTGCTCATTTCCAGCATATTGTTTCATCTTCTGATTCGGCCTTTCCAAATGATTAATGTCACCTATTTATCGCCTCTTTAGACTTTATTGTAACTCCGGCGCCAGCCGACCTTGTCACCATAAGCCTTCCATATTGATATCACCTCTTTCCGCACAATTCTCCTCGCGATAATTTCAGGACCGTAATTTATCAACGCTTAGCCTTTGAGTATACTTTTCTTCCCTTTTTAGCCTTTAGCGATCTTTATCTTCGAGGTCGTATTTTTCCAGAGATCATTTTCTTCCTTTCTCGGCGACACCCCTTTGAGAAATTAGCCAAGGGGAAGGCTAGCGTGAGCTTCGATTCACCGCCAATTGAGTTTCCATTACTATCAAGTTATTGTCACATCCGGGTCACGCGTATTGCAGGACAATAGAAGTGTCTGTCATCATTGCTCCTGTAGTTTGCACATTGAGCTAATCATGCATTGACTCATTCATGAAACGATTGAATTCATTCTCAGAAGTGATATCATATGTTGGTGAAGACAGGCTAGGAATGGACGATGGAGGGCTTGACAGTATATCAACCGTATGAATGCTTGTTACTGAGGGAGTATCAAGCGGGGTTGATGTTGCAGGGATGTTGGATATCTCGACTGCAGGAATGCATGTGGTAGGAATAGGTGACGAGGTAACAGGAGGAGGAGGAGTTCTTGAATTTGGAGGGGTATGAGGAATATTGGAAGTCACAGGCGATGACGTTTTAGGAATTTCCTCAACTTCCTTCTCAGGAGGAGAAGTAGTTTTTTCTTGATCATGCTCGGGTTCCTGTTGATCACCCTCTTGTCTCTCCGATCCTGGTTCACCTTCAAAATCACCTTCAGATCCTTCTTTAGAATCTTCTTTAGACTCTTCTTCAGACTCTTGCCCGCTTTTAGAAACCTCTTCTGCATCGGAGTCTACTTCTACTAAATCTTCATCTTCAGCAGATTGATCACTTGAAGTTCCTTCTTCATTAGAATCTACCTCCTCTAGAATAGACTTTTTACCTTTAGAGCGAGATGGATTAGATTTCGTGATTTCTGTCTTTGGGATGGACTGGGTATCTTTCTTGCCAACAGTGAACTTAATCCTAGGACCTCTTCGTGAAGAAGTGGGAACAGCTGCTGATTTATTTTTGTCACGGAGTTCTTGCTGTTGGCGAGGTTCTGCTTCAGATTCTTCTCCTTCTGAGTTTGTTCTGAAACTTTTCATTTCATAACCATGCTTATGTAACCATTCTGCAGTGTTGGCTAGGATTGGCTTCAATCTCTCTCTCATGTCGGTAATTTCTTTCCTAGACCATCGAATTGTAGGCAACGGCCTTTTAGCAATTCCTTGCTCATCATAGACAACATTCATGATATCACCAGGATCTGCAAAATCCTCTGGTAGGTCAGCAATATCAAGATATTTGATCTGCTGAACAGTCAACCTGCAATAGTCCATTTTGCGAATGGCTTCTTCATCTCTGCAGTCAGCCCAGATGTCTTCAAAATGGTACTTGTGATGATGACCCTTTTGTAATCTTTTTCTGACATCTCGGTAATCAAAATCAAACCTATACCTGTAAGTCTTGATTGTCATGATCTGCATTTCAGCATAAACAGACTTAGCCTTTTGTGCAGTTTGGATAGTATATCGGCCAATGGTCAATGGGAACTTGAATCCACGCTTGTGGTTGCTTCTTCATTCCTTTTGCACTAACATCAACTATCTGCATGTTTCCATGAGAACCCACTTATCTGAAGGATAACGTGGCAGCATGTAGGGACAACCAGTGTAGCACCCTACTCTCAAGGAAGTAAACGTTGGGAATTGAAGAAATAGGCATCCAACTTTACTTACCACCTTATACGCCTCATTAGATACCCTCCTTTCAAGAGCTAGATTAAAATTGAAAAGCAAAGGCACGAAGAAAGCATCTGTGACCCGCCTGAAGTGATGAAAGCTTTCCTTCAGTTCTAATTGATAGAAAAATCTGTACACAGGTACCATCATCTGATTCCCTTTTGTAGATAAACTCGGGAATTGCCTCATTACAGCCACTGCGTACACCAGGTAAGAAGTCATGTAGAATTTCAATGTAGAAGGAGCATTGATCAACTGCTCATGTATTTCATCACTGATCTGTTTTCCCCAGTCAATATGCACCTTCTGTCTTCTTATGATCCTGATGTATTCATACATCCAATCATGAAAAGTGGATGATTTCGGCAAGCCTTTCACTCTGCTTAAAAATGTGATCATATCTTTGACGTCATCCTTGAAATCACTTCGGAGGAGTCCCTTTGGCCATCTGGAAATAGATGGTCTAGGATTCTTCAACCATTGAGCATTTATCAGGTTTTTAGCCTTGTTGGGATCAGCATCAAAGACCTCTTGTGCTTTTTGCATAGAAATATCAATGTATTTTTCCATATGAGGAACCTTGAAAACAATGTCAAAGAAATCAGGGTCGAGTCTTAGAATCTCGTGCCCAGAAGAATCAATCACACTTCTACTTTCCCTGATGTAGTGAGATGCCACCTGAAGAACAAACTCCGTATTATGTGCAGCTGTAGGAAACATAGCTACCAAATGCAAGTTACTGTGTACAATTTCTCTCATTGGGTCAGGAAGAGGCTTCGTCTCTGTTTGTTTCGCAAAGTCAACCAAGTCTTGATGGCCAACCTCTGTATCTTTTATCTCTTCCACCTTGGAGACCACTACGGTCGGTGGATAGACACCTTGATATTTGTACTTCATTTTGCTTTTTGCTTTCGAAGAAGACAGAGGTTTACTGGTAGTCATCAGGAACAACTCAAACTTTGATCACTTAGACTTTGAAGATCTTTGAAAAGAGACTGCAAGGTGTTGAGCCAGAACAAATATTAGTCGTTAGGTAACATGGGGATGCGCAAAATGAGCAACGATGATGGGAAAGCATGGAGCGGATGACAAGGCACACAAAATGATGCACAAAAAGGAAGGAATAAGGTTCAGGAGTGAAATGGACAGAAATGAAGTTCATCTGAAAAAGATTGTAAAAAGTGTAAGGGCGCTAAAATTCAGCGCCCTTACATTTTTGGAGATTTCAGTTTTTTATGTAGGGGCGCTAAAAAATAGCGCTCCTGCATCTCTCAGAGTTAGAATTTATTTCAACATGTTCAACATGTCAAGGCGCTAAATTTTAGCGCTTCTACATCTGAGACATGATTTTGTAGAACAAATGTAACGGTGCATGAAAATGGCGCTTGGGGTTTGCAAATTGTTTGTCTGCATGGAGTTGCCATTGAAATTCATTTCATCACCATTGATAAAAGTGTAGAAGAGCCAAAGAAACCCTCTTTCAAAACAAGATATTTCTCAATGTTCGCACCAAAGCATTATAGAGAGGACGACAAGGAAAGATGTTAGCACAAAAAATGTTGGAGTGAATAGCAAGAGAAATGCGTTGGAAAACAAAATGCAAGAGTT
>VDFB02001852.1:0-49547 GCA_007258455.2 Sequoia sempervirens
TTCTTTCTCTGGTTTGTGATCAAATCCTCTGGAATCTTCCTTTTGCACTTCTTCAAGCCTTTTTTCAAACTTCTTATTCAACTTCTCTTCCACCTTCAATACAAATTGATATGCTCCTTCAACTGATGTCATCTTTACCAAGCTCAATTCTTCTTGGATGTTTTTTCTCAGTCCATTGATGTACCTCGCAACCTCTTCTTTGCACAATTCACTATGTCAGTCCTAATGTTCATCTTGTAGAATTCTTCAGTGTATTCCTTCACATATTTCTCCCTTTGCATTATGTTTTTCAATCTTTTCAACAATTCAAGTTCATAATCGGTTGGTATGAATTGATTCTTCAACTTTGTCACCATTCTATCTCATTTGATGATTTTCTCCTTCCCTCCTCTACTCCTTTCCAATTGAACTTATTTCCACCATAAAGCAACATGTCATTTCAACTTTTTTTTCATAAATCTTAGTCTTTCTAGATCTTCAATTTCTTCATATTCAAATTATTCCTCTATTTCATTGATCCAGTCAATCAATTCTTCAGGGTTTAAATGTCCCATATAATTTTGAATTTCAGCTCTAGGTCACTTACCAATTTTTGAAATGGCTTTCAACATCTTCATCTAATCTAATTCTTCGTCTTCTTCACATAGGTCCTCTTCAATTTGATTCGCAACATGTTGTATCTCATCATTGTTTTCATACTCATGTCTAGGGTTTAACTCTTTCCATTGATCTTCTTCAACAACATCTAATCGAACTTGCATTGCTCACATCATCTCTAACATCTTACCATTCTTCCAGTGACACTCACCATAGCAGGTGCTCTCCTCGGTGGCATCTCTCCCCTTGAATTCAATGCAACTACCTCGATTCGGTGATCTGGCTATAAGGGTTTCAACTGCCTCATAGTCAGTGATCACTTGAGAACACATTGAGTCTACCTAAGGTTGGAAATCTATTCACCACAAGGAATTCCTCCAGAACTTGCAAACTCACTCTCATACCACTTGGTGCAATCATAGATGGAGGGTCGAGAAAGAACTATCCAACCGTCCAGCTTATAGTCAACACAACATAAATAACACAAGAGAATATTCCATAAACATAGGTCTTTATTTTCTTGGAAATCTTACATGCATCATATGCCTCATGGGAAAATAATCAAGTCTCAGAGGCTTGCCACAAGGACATTCAACATTAAAACTATCTAGAGGCATTATTTGAATAACCAATCCTACTAAGTTGTGAGCTATCTATCTAACTATTGAATTCTCCATTACAATGAGTTACAAATGATCTTAAATATGATTCTTTAGCTCCAACAAGGTCTACATCAACCCCAATGGTTTACAAACCTGATGAATGATCAAGCATGAATGCCAACCCTAAAATATGAAAGATAATCCTTCACGAGATAAAATGAATTGTGAATCTTCAAGATAGATCCCATTAGACCCAAAAATTCTTGTATAATGTCCTATTAAGCTCTAAACATTCTGGAATAGGTCATCACTAAGAAATCTGAACCAGGTCGGCCCCAAATGCTTTGAATATGAATTACAGTGAAATTCTAAAAGTGATAACTTTTGATAGACAAAAGAAAATGATCTAAAATTTGGATATGATGTAGATGACCTCATGTAGATGCTATATCCTATTTTGTGAGCTGAGAAACAATAATGTGGTGAAATGCAAAATGAAATGTTGAAACTGTTACACACTGAAATTTAGGAAAGAAATGTTTTTGGTTGATATAGGATTGCTTTTACAACCAAGGATGATCCTACATCACTATTGGTTGACTTGAATACACCATTACCATGCTTTACATCTATCGGGTTCAAAAGATCAATATTTTCTCTAAAAATTGTAGATGAGGGATCCAACTTATCCACCCCTCTCCCTTTTTCCTCCAAACTGGTAATATCAATAAAATCACCAACAAGAATCCACACAAGTAAAGGATATAAAGAATGCACAATCCTAATATGAGCCCAGAGCTGACACTTGCTAGGAAAATCCATTGCAGCATAAAAATTAGTAAGCAGGACGGCTTCACTAGAAACAAAACTTGAGGCAGACATAGATAAAGAGTTTCTACTATTAATCCACCAAATAGGAGAAATCTTGTGCGGGTCCTAGAGAAAAACAATCCCTCTAGATCTATTGTGGACCCCAATACACTAACATTGGTCCCTCCACCACACCTTAGAGGCCACATTGACAAAAATAAACTATTCACCACTAAAAACCTCATTAGTTTAATTATTGTATACTATCAAATTTCCTATTATTTCTAAAGGTGAAATGTGAATGGAAATTTGGATTCTTGTTTGATTTTGTATCCTCCCATTAGTCAACCTATTATAAAATTTATATAATGCACACATCAAATACATTTGAAGTATGTGTATATAATCAAAATACATAACTAATGTACATTATATACTTATAATATAATCAAGTCAAATTATATGCATAAGAATTGTTGTTCATTATAAGAATCCAAATTGGAGCTCATGTCTAAACAAGATTAAATATATTATTGATTTACTCATATATATCATCATAGTAATTCATAACAAGCTTTCCTAAGTCTTCATTTACACTAAGGTCATAACTCTAATACTTATTTTCAATCTCATCCAATTTTTAACTAAATATAATAACTACAATTCTCTAACATTTTTATAACTTCTAAATTCTGATTAAAAGATTGCTAAGTCACCTCACTCGCAATTCATATACATTGCACTCATAACACAATATTAATCTATTTAATTATATTTGAAATTCAATATTTAACTTTTAAGGTAAATGTACAAAGCTCTGTCACACTTTATAAAGGAATCAACATTTAAACCTGAATCACTAAAAAGTAGCATATATGTTTTGAATTTAGAAATGATGTAAACTAATATATACTACAATTTTTTTGCTCATAAAATACTAAAAAATAAATTTTCATGAGAGTCAATCTTTATATAGTAAATTTTATTATTTTTCCTACAAAATTTTTGTGTGTTTATAACTTGAAACTTTAGTGCATGGATATTTTTGTTTTCAATTTTGATAAGTATATATTTTTAATTTATTATTTATCTAAAATAGAAAAAAATTAGACCATCTTCATATAGATTCTAGTGCATTATTTTTTTTTAACTTTTTTTAATAAATTTTAGTATTTTTTTTGACATGGTAATTAACCTAATATTTTTGTGTTGATAACCTAATTTTAGTAAAAAAAAAATATAAAATATAAATAATAGTGGGTGATCCCACAATACTGGTTTACAATTTTTGGCCAAACTCGACATTGAAATATTTTTTTCTATCTAAATTTTCACTTTCAGGCACCTATAGCAGCTAAATTGTGAAGAATTTGAAGATGATGTAAACTAGTGATTTGTCACATTTTGTTTGTAGATTCTAAATATATTTTTTCCCATGAAGGATGAAATTTTTTATTTTTTCGAATTTAGATTTGAAACTATGATATCAAGTGCTTCCAATTGGTTAGATAGTGTTTTATTGAATTTTTTTCCTTGATCAAGTTTTGAAGTCAAACCAATTACAGTCATATAGGTGGGATCAGATAATGCATAATTTTTGTATATATTAAATTTTTTATTGGATCAAGGACTTGCCATCTCTGATGTACTCATATTTTGAATTTCTTTGATAATCTGCTATTTTCATATGTAGAATGAAGAGCTTGATTTCTAAGTGAAAACCTGTTTAATAAAACCAAAAAAAACACACAAAACCAAACATATTAAAATTCCCATTTGTTTCGATAGTTCAAGACTACCATCACTGTTGGTTCTGTGAAGTCTCCTCCATTTTCATCCTCAAATCCGAGCTTTGAAGTGCAAAATTCTGGACTTTTTTGGTGCCTGAGGGTGAGAAGGTGGGAAAAGGAGGGTTCAAGCAAACCAGGGTTCATTCGAACCCCCTTTCAAAAAATATTTTATTTGTGCTTTTTGGCAGGAATGGTGGGACCTTGCATTTAATTGGTTCGCTCGAACCAGGGTTCATTTGAACTCTTGGCTTCCAGTTCAAACCAGCGGTTCATTCGAACCCCAAAAACCAATTTTTTTTTGCATGGGGTCATTTTTTGCAACTTTTCATTCCTCACTCAAATTGTAAACCACTTTTGTGGGTTTACCCTAGTTAAAATATTTAAATATATTTTTTTTTTAAAACTCCACTTATGCATCTACAAAAGGGTATAAGTATATATTTTTAATTGATTATTTATCTAAAATAGAAAAAAATTATACCATTATAGATTATAGTGCATTATTTTTTTTTCAATTTTTTTTTAATAAATTTTAGTATTTTTCTTGACATGGTAATTAACCTACTATTTTTGTGTTATAACGTACTTTTAGTAAAAATAAAATATAAAATATAAATAATAGTTAAAATATTTAAATATATATATTTTTGAAAACTACACTTATATGGATCTACCTACAAAAAAGTATTTTTATATTTTTAATTTAATTAGAATGAATCTTACTAAATCATATGTTTGACCAAAATTGTTTTTTAGTTAGAAATACTTAAATTGAATTGTGTTGATAAGTGTGACACAACTTTGTACTTTTACCCTTTAGACTAATTTCACTATATGAAAGAATCTCAAATCAAATTCGTACACTTAGGCATTTGAACAATATCACTAATTATTAGTGGTTTTATATAATTCACATGGTAAAGATCATAATATAGTTTAGGTCAATTAAGACTATAGTAGTATGTGGTCTCACCATACAGTGAATAAGTAACAACATCAAAACTCTAATAATGATAACAATTAATCAAAATAAACTTTCCAATCAATGAGTCATTTATAGAGTTCATTTAAGAAACTATCATAACTTAAAGTACACTAGTACAAAAGTATTAATGTTCATTCAAAGAACTAATTAGCAAACATTCTTAAAGTCAACAAGTAGGAAGAGGTGCTATTTATAAATGCATATAACACATCAAATCCACCTACCACAAAATTTAAAAAATATATATAATAATATTTTCATAATAACTATTTTCTTATAATCAAGATAATATTATAATCTTCTACCTATTGACAAAGACTTTAACATTTATATTATAATTTTCTAGTGAATTGGTGAGCAATTTAGTTTTTTAATTATTTGCAGGTGACCTAATGAGCGCTTATGGTGAAGATTAAAATTTCTTTCAAATTTATTAGTTGCTTATAACGAAAACATAGTTGGTGAAGAAAAATCTTATGAGCAAGATCTTCTTACCCTGCCTCGTTCGTTGTTGAAAAAAAATTGTTTGTTGCTGGCAAAAACATATTTAAAAGCTGGGCTTCTTTCCAAACTTGTCAGCAACAAACAATAATGTCGTACCCTACCCCATTGCCAAACGCTTCCCCTGGAATATATATTATCACATTTATTGGTGGAACAGTTAGATGACATTATTTTATTCTAGACGATCTGAGATCCTTTTCACTTTGATCTCTGGCCATGGCACTATCTGCAGAACTATCTTGCTATACTGGAGATGTAATCATACAGTCCATGGTGATAAGGAGCAATAACGTGGTGGGATAGCCTGGCCCATACCTTCGTTGACTTGTTGGCCTTTCGAATAGTAAATCTGCACGATTATCACACCTTTTTCCTTTTTGGGGATTTTCCGTCCAACCCAAAATTGAATTATAAAGAGAAGCATTCATTTTCTGACTGCTATAGAAATTGAGAAAATATCAACATGGCGGCAGAACACAGGCTCACATTAGAGGTTAATGGAAAGCAGAGCTGTGATGGTAATAATAGAGTTCGTAGTATTAGCCAGATGATTCATTCTATTGTTCCTTTTCATTGCTTTTCATCTGGGAAATCTATAACAGAAGTTGTTAATGTAACTGAAGATTTAGAGAAGCACTCAGAAGCTCATGCAAAGATGGAGAAGAAACGTGGAGGATGGAAGACTTTTCCTTTTATTATTGGTACTTTGAATTTCTTATCATACGGTAGACTCATTCAACTTCAGATAGTTTTTATTTGTTGTCTTTAATTCTCAGACTGGTATCTGCAGGAAATGAGCTATGCGCTGCAGCAGCAATCACAGGCTTGGCTGCAAATATGATTGTTTATTTGATTACCCAGTTTAACATAAAAAGTATTGAAGCCACACATATCATCAACATATCCAATGGAGGGAATGATCTCTCTCCATTGATTGGGGCATTTCTTGCAGATGCTTATCTGGGCCGTTATTGGGCCATTTCCATAGGTTCATTTCTCTCATTTAGTGTAAGTGCTCCATTGTACTGCATGGCTATGAGCTGTTAAAATGATGTTTCTGATATATGATGTTTCAAATCACAATCAATGATTTTGAAAGTAACTGTGTATTTTTTTATATTGACGTTTGAGATCACAATCGGTCAGATCATAATCTGGATTGCTGATTTTGATTTGGAATGTTGATATAAAAACATACACAGTTGATTTCAGAAATTTTGACATAAAAACATACACAATTGATTTCAGAAACAATCATTCAAAATTAACTTAAGAGTTGTATCATCTGAGCTCAAGTTTTCCTTTTTTTTCCAAATTTTTGTAGTAACTGTGTGTTTGTCTCAGGCAATGATCATTCTAATGCTAACAGCCATTATAGACTCCTTAAGACCACCTGCGTGTGGTCCCCAGCTACAAGCTTTGGGAACATGCGATGCTCCCACCAGGGGACAGTACGCAGTTCTGTATCTTTATTTCGCCTTAACGATTGCAGCATCGGCGGGAGTAAGATACAATTCAGGTACTTTTGGAGCAGATCAATTTGAAAAGGGTAGTGCAAAAGGAATGAGACAGATTCAGAGTTACTTCAACTGGTATTATTGTGTGCTGTTTCTTTCAACCGTGATAGCCTCCACTGTAATTGTGTATGTTCAATCCAGTGTAAGCTGGGCAATGGGATTTGCACTATGTGTGATACTGACAGGAATATCCATGGTATTTTTCTTCTCGGGGACAAAGTTGTACAATCGTGTCCGTCCAGAGGGCAGCCCTTACACAGGGCTTGCCCAAGTGGTAGTGGCGTGCCTCAGAAAAAGGCATCTGCCATTGCCTTCCAATGAAGAGGATTTATACAATGGAGGGAGAATTGAGTCAGGGCTTCCCCTTACACAGCAGCTCAGGTATTCTATCTTTGACCTCAATATTTGTTGGCCTCGAGAATTTTTTTAGAGTAAGTTTTGCAGTAGCCTTCTTTAGTTAAGAATGATGAATAGAATCCACAGAAATATATTTTTTATTCAGAGTTACAAATTGATACAAAGATTATTCAAATTCTGTATAGACTCTTATCTTACGTTTTCATGTGGCTGCCTAATTCCATTTTCTGCTTAATTTAAGGAGGGGGAGTGTTCCCATACATAATTTTTATTGTTGGGAAAGTATAATTTAGAATCTTTTCATATATTAATGCAGCTACAGCTACTGTTTAGGAATTGATAATAAACTGTGGAAAAAAAAGGGGTTGGAAATAAGCATTGCTAAAAATTCACGTGGTTCCACAAATTTCTTTCCTTCTTTTTTAATATTTACTTTCATTTTTTTTTTTCTAATTTTTTGTTGTACAAATTATTATTTAATACTTTTAATACAAATTTAACCTGGCTGCTAAAAAATAAGCAGAAAAATTGAGTGTTTATGGGGCCATCAGCTCCACAAATAACTCCTAAATAAGTTGAGCAGTAGTTGCTAGCCAAAATAAGCTAAGCAGCCGCATGGGGACCTGCCCTTATTTTTTCTACCTTATCCACACCTCTACTGCTACAGCAGTTTTCTTTAGATTTTCTTTCTGTTGTTCTCATCCTTTTCAAATTCAGTTACCAAAAATAAATTTTCCACAAAATTGAACTGTTCAAATTTCTCAAATCTGAGCGTCAGAAACAAAGCCCCAAAAACAGGAATGAAGATTACAAGACCAAGAGATCTTTGTCAGATGTAAAATATAATTCACATACCAAAAGTAAATTTCCCACAAAATTGAACTGTTGTTCAAATTTCTCAAATCTGAGTGTCAGAAATGAAGCCCCCAAAACAGGAATGAAGATTACAAGACCAAGAAATCTTTGTCAGATGTAAGATATAATTCACATACCAAAAATAAATTTCCCACAAAATTAAATTGTTCAAATTTCTCAAATCTTAACATCAGAAACGAAGCCCCCAAGTCAGAAATGAATATTACAAGACCAAGAGATCTTTATCAGATGTCAATATAATTCACCTACCAAAAATAAATTTCTCACAAAATTGAACTGTAGTTCAAATTTCTCAAATCTGAGCTTGAGAAACGAAGCCCAAAAACAGGAATGAAATAAGACCAAGAGATCTTTGTCAGATGTAAGATATATGTCAGAAATTTAATATTTTGACTCAAGACTATAAATTCCAACAAGGTAGAGATGAAAGAGCTTAGCCTTAAACAGTTGAATTTAGATTTTAATAGAAACAAAACTGATAAAAAGATCTGTACAAATGAAATGATTACACTTTTCGACTAACAGTACAGTGTAGTTAGATTCAAGATCCCCCTATGTTCTGTTAAGATAATTGTATTTTTAAAGTCCTTGGTCACTGAAGACATTGATATAAATTATCTACTAATTTTCTATAAAATTCCTCCAGTGTTTATGATTTCATTTCATCCATGTTACTATAATATAACATAACATTAAAACAGTATTAAAATAAATTGGTCCACACCCATCGTCCTTTAACTATCGCTTAGAAAGATAAGAAAAGTACTCCACCAAGTTGATGGAGCGCTGGGAGATTCATTGCTTTCTGTACAATGTTTATAAACGTGCTCCACCAACATTTTTTGAACTTGTAAACAGGACTTCACTGCTGTTCTGTCCATTTGAAAATTTAGAGTAATAATGAAAAGTCTGACACATTCCTGTTAAAGTATGCAATTCAGCACACTCCCAATAAACAATGGTTAGAAAGGACAAGATAACGTTCAACAAAGATCTATCTTATTTAACCTATTATTGTAGTTCAATGTATGGGTTGTGTATAAAGATTTATAAAATGTGCGCCCAATCCCATAAAATCAAAATTAGAAAACTTACGGATTGATTACACTCTTCCTATTATATAATTCTTCTTGAATTTCAGATTACTAACAACAGCAATCATGTACAAACTGCTAACAGGTTTCTCAACAAAGCAACCATAAAAACACCGGAGGACTTTTCCTCAGATGGGCATATAAACCAGAACCCATGGAGACTCTCCACAGTTGAGCAAGTAGAACAACTTAAATCCATTCTGAAAACATTGACAATCTGGTCCTGTACAGTCATCCCAGCCATTATGTCTTCACAGCAGATCACATTCTCAGTATTACAGGCACTGACAATGAACAGGCATCTGGGTTCCCATTTCAAAATACCAGCAGCTTCCTACATAGTCTTCAATCTCCTGGCCTCTGCAATAACATTACCCTTCTATGACAAAGTGGTGGTTCCCTTGGCAGAAAGCAAGGGGATAAAAATAACACAGCTGAGAAGAATAGGCACAGGCATGGTTATTGGCACAGTAGGAATGGCAGTAGCCGCCATGGTGGAAAGAAAGCGTCTGAATACAGTCCATGACAACCGTCTTGCAGAGGAATCAGCGCTGTGGTTAGTTCCTCAGCATGTGATAATGGGGTTGGGGGACGCGTTTCTGAGCGTAGGGAAAATTGATTTCTTCTATGCCGAATTTCCAGAAACAGTACGCAGCACAGCCACAGCTTTGGTCGCTGCAGGGCTTGCGGCGGGCTTCTATTTCAGCAGTTTGTTGGTCAGTGTTATTCATAAAAACAGCGACTGGCTTGCAAATAACATAAACGAGGGTCGTCTTGATTACTTTTACGCTCTTCTCTGCGTAATGGGGGTCGTGAATTTCGCCTACTTCTCAGCATGCGCTCGCTGGTATAAATACAAGACAAAGATATATGGTTCCAATGGCGTCTCCCCTTCTTGAAAAATTACAGTTTTTTCTTGCTTTCCTAAACGATATTTGTATTGCTCACAAGTCAACCAACTAAAAATTGCACAGGAGCATAATTGCAAATACAAAGCCAGCAATGTTAATAAAATAACAAATTGTTTATATTTTTATGTTTTTATGTTCGGAGTTTGAGTCATTTTTGTCTTGTTCACAAGTTGACAGCATAATTGTCAAAAAAATTGTTTATGTTTTTATGTTTCCAATTTTTGTCATATTTGTCTTGCTCACAAGTCAAGCAAATAAAAATCGCATGGTTGCATAATTATCAAAAAAAATTGTTTATGTTTTTATGCTCGAAGTTTTAGTCATGTTTGTCTTGCTAACAATGTCAAACAAATAAAAATTGCATGGTAGCATAATTGTCAAAACAAAGCCAGCGATGTCAATAAAATAATAAATTGTTTATGTTCTTATACTCGGTATTTTAGTGTGTATGAACTTTAGGGGTGTGATTTTTTCCACAACCTTTTTAAAATATGTGTAACATTATTTTATTAATGAGAATTTAGACATCATTTATAAGAAGAAAAAAATCTAAAAAAGTTTAATTTGTTCATTACTTTCTAAAATATCTTGTAATTTTAAAATTTATGTTTATGATCACATTAAGATCATATTATCAATATCACCCTTAATTTTTGAAATCAAGGGTATGAGTTAATAAGGACCATCTTTAAGCAAGCCTTCCAATCTTAAGTTTAATAAAAAGTAAGGAAAAAAAAATTAGTACATAGCATACATTATAGTGGAAAGTTATTCTAATTTGGGTGCTTAATGTTTATAAAATAAAACAAATTTTCTTTGGGTTTAGTTTAAGTCAATCAAATGAATTTATCATAATTTAACACAAATAAATTTATATTAATAATTAAGAGTATATTTTTTTGTCAGTTAATGTATTTTTAAGCTAAATATTAGGTTAAAAAGTAAATGTAATGGATAATGGTATATGATTCTATGATCAAAGATTGTTTCCATTAAGTGTAGATTTTGAACATGACTATTGCTAGTCTCATAAAAGCTACCTCTCTATTAGTGAAATGTTTGGATCCTATATTGAACCTATGTTTTGTCATAAGTTGAGTTCACAAGTTGGGGTTGTTTTCTAGTTACTGATTTGAATTTGGGTTGTTTTGTAGTTATTGATTTGACCTTGTTCAATCTGTATTTTTGTTTTGTAATATGCTTAAGTACTCTTTGTTTGACATTGGAAGCATTTTTATGACACAAGGGGTCATGTTCACCTATTTCAACCTTAAAAATGAATGTAATAGATTGAAGAGAATGAGAAAATGCCCTAGAATGATGTATGTAGATTTTTTACTCCTTTTAATACACTAAGGTAAAGTGTTTTTCCATTAATAACTATACATCTAGGATAAGAGAGGATGTCAAAATGAATGCCTTTAAATGCAAGTATATAGCATCAAATCATATAAATGTATGTTTAGTCAACTTACAACGTCTAGTAGAATAGGCACAAACCAACCAAATTTAAGTTTTAAAATTTTATTGGTCAAGTCCACAATGGTGAGGTCAACCTTACATCCATGGAACGTCTTGGGCTAGGGAAATGGTTAGAATCAAGTGGGTAATGGAATTATCTAGATGGGTGTGCAACTAGACATAATTATTGTATAACCTAGATGAATCTTTCAAAATGTGTGTATGTAAAAATAAGGCATGGATAGGTGTATGAAGATGTGTGTATGGGGAAAGATAAATTTTAGGGAAGTGAACCCAACTTCACACAAGATTACACCATTTGTTAATGTGTGTACTGTAATACCCCTCCTGTTACTGTTTAGATTTTTTTTTCTATGTTTTGATTTGGTACTTTGTTACTGTGATGAGACTGTTATTGTTTGGTTTGGTTAGTAGACCTTGTTGTTTATGCCTATACATTTGAGGACATGGTTATTGATATGATATTGTGGTTGGTGATATTAGTTTGATTTCAGTAACATTGTGATGCATTAATTTAGTAAATTATGTTATGATATGATTTGTTAGTTTAGAAATGATTAATTTATCGGTTATATTATATTGTTTGGATAGATGTGATGAAGGACAGTGTAGCACCACTCGTTCGCGGGTGCCCTGCTATGCTGCGATTCCTTCTCACAATGCAATGCTTTGATTTTATATATATGTATGCACATGTACACGACTTCATTTGTATGCAGGTATTGCAGGTACAAGTCTCGATTCCACCTGCTTCGGCAGGACAGGGCGAGCACCAATAGCCCAACGGTTAAATGTTGAAACAGAGGTGACGATGAAGTCATCCCATCCCATGATGTCATACCATCTTGTTTGATTGGTATTGTACGTTTTTGTAGTTGTCGAACGTATTGTGGTTTGTGGTTGTGTTATGTCGTATTTTATTAATTTTGGTATTTTATAAGTTGTGATTTATTTTATTTAAATGATGGAAATGATTGTTTATTTTAATGTTAGGTTAAATTGTATTTAAATTTTTAAATGTTTTATTTATTTTTAAAAGTCATGAGTTTATTAAATGATAATTAAAATATTAAATTGTGTTTTATTATTTTAATTAATTATCTTGTTGAGGATAATTGTTAGAATAAATTATTTAAATTAATTAGATAATGTGCTTTGCAAGTAAAGTTGTAAAAACGAAAATTAAAACAAAAAGTATTGAAAATAGAAAAATAAATAAATAAAAGAATGAAAAAGTTGTGAGAACAAAGGAGAATTGAGATTTGACTGAAAAGCTTGCTTTCAAAGATATAATTTCTTTTATGGTGGATTTTTGAGAGCTTTTGGAAGAAATTGGTAATATCTTTTATTGTGAATTGAAATTTTTGAGGGTTTTTACACATAGGGAGGATTATTGAGAAAGGGGTTGCACAAAAATATTGGTTTTCTACTGTTGAGTCTTCTGAAGTTTTCTGTTATCATTAGTTCTTCTGAATTCTTGAAAGGCAGTTTTTCAATCTTTTGCTTGTATTATGTTGGAGAGAATTTTTTGAATAAAGAATTGGATTCAAATTTGAGCTCGGTATTCTGGAAAGGAGGTTTCGAAGCCAGAACGAGAAGATCGTCGTAGAGGCCAACATAAACAAGCAAACATCATCAGATTCTCAAATAAGCGCAGGACTCCAGGTTTCACTTGTATTCTCTTTTAGCTTTCAGTTTCAAAGAAAAATATAAGAATAGTTAAAATATGACTTGTGTGAGAAAAGAAAAATTTAGATTGAATTGAAAATTAATGAAATAAATTAAAATAGTTTCTGAAAGTTTACTATTGTTTTCAAAAAAAAATACATCTTCTGGATTGTCCAATTTGTCTATGGGTTAGTAGGAAAGAAAACGTTTTAATCCTTTTGAAAACAAATGAAGTTTTGGTTTTATATTTAAGTATATATATATATATATATATATATATATATATATATATCTGTGTGTATACTATCGGTATCCTCTTCTTTTGTTGATCTTGCAGAATATATATATATATTCTTTATTTTTATTAAATTGTATTTTGTGCACTTATATTGAAAATCATGCTTATGAAATTGAGTTTATGGCCGAAACGGTCGTCGGCATTCTGTACCCGAGAAGGGATGGAAGCTTGTCTTTTTATAAAAAAATAAAATTATAAATAATTTTTTTTTTTATGTTGTATATGGGTTGGGGGGGACGGCTGGGTTGTACCTTCCCCCTACCCCTTGCGGCTGCGACTGTCACAGCAGTCCGTAACGGTCTGTTGTGCGCAGCAATCCGTAAGGACTTACGGACTGTTGCGTACAACAGTCGTTGGACTGTTGTACAGTCCGCTACGGCTGGCAGCTTTTGGTAATGGCGTTTGATTTTTATATATATAAATATATATATATATTTAAATGTTTGTTATTTATATAAATTTCTTATTATATTTTTAAATATAGGTTAAAGTTTATAGTAATATTAATATTATTTTATATATATATATATATTTATACATATTAATATTATTAATAATGTTTTTTTTTATGGAGTATATTATAAAATGTAGAATTCTGGAAGTATTTGAATGAAAAACAAAATTAATTAAAAATGAGAAAATTATTGTGCCTCTTTTCATAATCTTCATCGAGTTAAATTGATATGGTGTCTCGGGATCACGATTTGTGTTATTCTGTTATTGTTTTGTCTTTTATTGCGATGTCGAAACCCCGTTGTAAAGTGTGAGTTCAATTTTAGTTGTTGTTAAACTTGGTCTTCTCCAGAGGCATGATTTGCTTCCTTGGATGCTTATTCTTGTAATTTTGTGATTTGATTATTATATGATTTCGAGCTTTATTAATTGAAGGGTTGTACGAGATTGTAGTCGTTGTGATTACGAGTTATCGCGAGATGGGTTTGCCTTGCATGTTTTTGGTTTTGAGTTATGTGCTTTATCTGCTGAGTTCAACCCTTTCCTGGTTTTGATTTATGTTAGGGGTCTTAGGGAGAGTGGCTCTTTGTGGGGGTCGGTGCCTCAGTTGGAGGAAGGGCTAGGAGATCCCATGAGAGCCATGCGATGACACTCTCCACTAGACACCCGTTTGCCTTGTTTCTTGTTGCCTTTGGAATTGTGTATTGAATTGTTGTTTCAGATTTATATGCAATCATGTTCTATTTATTGTTTCAAATTTATTTGGAATTGTATTTTGAACGATTGTATCAGTTCTTCTAGAAATGTATTTTGGATTTTGGATGTTGTATTAGTTCTTCTGGAATTGTATTTTTAATGTTATTTCAGATTCTCTTGGAAGTTGATTTATGAATGTTCTTTGGTGTCTTGTTTAATTGTTTTTGCTTTGTTTAATTGTGATGAGTTTCATAGCTTTATCTTGTTATGTTTGATTCATGAACGTTGATGGTTATTTCATTGTATACCTTGAGTTTGTATTTGTACTATGTTGTTTATGGAGTCGGTTTTACAATCATGGTCGAGTTAACTTCCTTGTCACCTCTGAGCATGGGGTGTGAGTTATTTATAATTCACATGGTTGGGTGGAACGTGATCCGCACCCGTTGGGTTCCCCGTCAACATTCTTTGGTTGCAACATTCCTTCAGTTGGAGTTTGTTCCAGTGGATCATTTGTAATTCAAATATTATTGTACTTTGTATCATCCCACATGTTTGGGAATTGTATTGTAATTCATTCATCAAATCATGTAATGTATTGTATAACTGTTGATGTAATAGTTAGGGACTTTTGCAACATTATTGTGAGAGATTTTGTATAATTATGCAGTGATACTTTCACTCTTGGTTCATGGATGTACTCTTATTCATGGTTATTATAATGTTAATGGATATGTTATTTATCATTATCTTTTACTTTTGTTATTTTTTGTTTTGCGAAGTAACCTCACGTGCCCCAGAGAATGTAACGTTAAGTTGTTAATGTGCAATGTAAATGTAATTAATGTACAAATGCATGTTTACTTTGTGTATTATTTAAAAAAAAATTGTTTGCAATGTTTGTTCTCTGGGGTTTGCACGGCAGGCATTACAACATTGGTATCGGAGCACTAGGTTCATATACTGGGCACTCTAGTTTCATATGAGCCCATTATGTTGTCCTAGTGAATTTGTTAAGTGAAGTTCTTAAGTGATCACGATGATCATGTTGGATTGTGGAAAGGATGTAAAGATTTGAACCACATAGTTGTTGGAAAGTAAGTGTACTTGTGGAATTATGTATGTAATTGTACTTCCCTTGTAAATGTGAGAAACCAGTAACTGTGCATCGGTTGAGTGTTGTGAATACCCTGTACTTGCTTTGTGGGCCCATAACCCACAGGTCTTAGGATGGAGATACAGTGTACCCATCCATTCTGAATATGTTGTATTTGGTGTGGGATTAACCATACCATTATGTGTGTTTGTATGTTTGTTACCTGATTGAGGGCCAACCCACGTGTGGTTGAAAATCTATACATATAAGAGTAGCCAAAAGCTAGTTTCATGGATTCTTTTCTTTTGGTTCTCTATTCCCTTAATCTGTGAAGGGGTAGTAGCAGCCACAAAGTTCCTTGGGCGGAGTGTGTAGCGTACGCATATTGCGATGCAGAGTAGTCTTAGCTCAACCGATCCTGAGGAAATGTACTCACTACTTCCCCTTATGATGGATCAGGGTACTTGATCCATATGTGCTAGCCTAAACCCCACAGTTTTAAGTATAGCAGCATTGGATTGTTAGTTTATGCCTGGCCGTCCATAGGGACGTTGACCTGGCATTAGCGAGTCAACCTCTTGTGTAGGAGAAGTGAAGCTCGAGTAGCCCCATATTGATATGCTCATATATGTATTGCATACACCGTATCTACACATGTTCCAACATGATGCAATGGATACGATGCCACACCCCATTCATGTTCTGACACAGTGCTGGTGATGATGATGTGTTGTTGATGGTAGTGAGCTAGGCTCGAGGACACAATGCCACATGCATAGACACGTGAAGGCGCACTATGATATTGTGTTATGATAGCCTACTTGTGTGATGAGTGTAATGGGGCCTCACACACTTGTAGAGGGATACTCATGTTTGTTTTCGACAGTGTTTGGGTCGGTTAGCATATGGGTATGTCCTTGCCATGTATACCTCTGGCGACGGCGAGTACCTACATGTGCCTTCTCCATGAGGTATCGCTATGCGGGGTGTGTCTGTGCGTGCCTACTTCCGCAGAGCCACAGACACACCACCATGCGGCATACGTCAATGTGTGCCTTCTCTGACTAGCGTATGACCATGTCACGTGATGATGCGAGGCAGGGTGTAGCCGAGGAGCACACTCTGGGTCATGTGGATGGCATGCTCACTCTACACCACATGAGGGCTATTGTTATAGCCAGACGATGTTCCATCCTTCCTTGTTTGGTGGCTAGTATCTAGTCACACAGTGTTGTATTGTTCAATTTTGAAGATTGAGGACTTCTTATATGATTGTTGATGATTTTCAATTAACCTTGAAGGCTGACATTTTGTTTATGTTTGATTGTAATGGTTTAGCCACACTTTGTGACTTATTCTCTCGTAGCCCTCATGGTTACATTTGATTTAGTGTTGACATTGCGTGCATTTCTTGCTTTGCTGTTGAAATTGAATCTTATTTGATGTTTGTTTTATGACTTTTGTGGCTAAACTAGTTTATCCTTGTTGTTTTCGAGGTCGGCCATGTGTCGTATTGTGATTCCTCTCCAAGGACGTATGAGGCGGACTTGGTGAGTGTATACAAGGAAGTAGACGCAGGGAACCTTGAGGATGGGGGTATGTGAGGCTATTTTATAGCTAGGACCCACTACCCACCTATGTGTGATGACTATCTCTTGGAGGCTACCCACCTTATACAACAAGAGATAGATCATTGTGGCCTTGCTTGGATGGTCTCACTATGTGTGTGTGGCCTAACTCCAAGCCACTGAGTGTGAGGTATGGATTATGTGAGATGGATTTTGGCTCTTGGCTCATGGATTATGTATTGTGGATTAGTATGCTGCTTTCCAGCATCCAGATGGACCCTTGTGTAGCCTCGTTATGTGATTCCTGGTGATGTGAATTCGTGTGTATGTGATTAATGCATGGATATAGTACTTAGATTCTTGAGATTTTATTTACTTCCCTTCTATTGTTCTCATCTTATATTTGGAACTTGTTCTTCGATGGTGCTGTAAGACGATGCCTAGAGGTCGCAATATTGATAGGGGTGGTCATCAGAGCACTCTTTTTTTTAATGTCCATGAGGGTGGCCATGAGGAACATCTGAGCCCTCAATTATGCCCCTTGCTTGAGGAAATTCTTAACCGGCTTGGCCCAAGACAGGAGAGAAATCGACAAATGGTAAGACTAAGGGAAAGAGAAAGGTTCCCTAGGAGAAGAGGTGTTTCAACTATAGTAAGACTGATAATGGATCTCTTAAGGGAACGTTCTCCTACCTTCCATAGTCATAGTGGTGGTTTGGAGGATGAGACTTGGATGATTGGTGTCCGAATTGGTGGGCGTCTTTTGTCTAGGAGAATCTGGAGTTGGTTACGAGCCCAACTTTATCGGCTTGACCAGTCAACTCGGAGCACTCAGACTGTAGCTAGTAGGGGCTGACTTTGACAGGATGGTGCACCCCCTCGAGGTAGAAGAAATGGCAGAAATGCAGGATGTTTTTCTTGTGGCCAGCAGGGTCACATAGCTAGGCAATGTCCTCAAAGGAGCACACCTGGATTCAGTCAGAGACCGACAGTCACAGAGCCAATAGGGGATGATGCAGGTAGGATCCACAGAGCAATTGAAGTAGTTGATGACCGCCAGATAGGGCATCAGAGCACAGATGTTGAGACTATAGGTAGCAGACATGCAGCTGACTCGGGAGCCCATGAGAATTCTACGATATAGGAGACTGATGTAGTGCTTCTTATGTTGTGTTATACCCCCATGTTACTGATATTCTTTGTTACTATTTGTTACTCTTATGTGTTAGTGTGATACTGGTTTGTGATGTTGACTAGTTCACCAATTTGGTGTGTGTGAATGCCTCCCATATTAGGGAATCTTATTTTCTTTTGTTTGTCGGCTTCCAGGAGTAAGCCGAATTTATCGGGGGGAGGATGAAATACCCCTCCTGTTACTGTTTAGATTTGTTTTTTCTATGTTTTGATTTGGTACTTTGTTACTGTGATGAGACTATTATTGTTTGGTTTGGTTAGTAGACCTTGTTGTTTATGCCTATACATTTGAGGACATGGTTATTGATATGATATTGTGGTTGGTTATATTAGTTTGATTTTAGTAACATTGTGATGCATTAATTTAGTAAATTATGTTATGATATGATTTGTTAGTTTAGAAATGATTAATTTATTGGTTATATTATATTGTTTGGATAGATGTGATGAAGGACAGTGTAGCACCACTCGTTCGCGGGTGCCCTGCTACGCTGCGATTCCTTCTCACAATGCAATGCTTTGATTTTATATATATGTATGCACATGTACACGACTTCGTTTGTATGTAGGTATTGCAAGTACAAGTCTCGATTCCACCTGCTTCGGCAGGACAGGGCAAGCACCAATAGCCCAACGGTTAAATGTTGAAACAGAGGTGATGATGAAGTCATCCCGTCCCATGATGTCAGACCATCTTGTTTGATTGGTATTGTACGTTTTTGTAGTTGTCGTTATTGTGGTTTGTGGTTGTGTTATGTCATATTTTATTAATGTTGGTATTTTATAAGTTGTGATTTATTTTATTTAAATGATGGAAATGATTGTTTATTTTAATGTTAGGTTAAATTGTATTTAAATTTTTAAATGTTTTATTTATTTTTAAAAGTCATGAGTTTATTAAATGATAATTAAAATATTAAATTGTGTTTTATTATTTTAATTAATTATCTTGTTGAGGATAATTGTTAGAATAAATTATTTAAATTAATTAGATAATGTGCTTTGCAAGTAAAGTTGTAAAAACGGAAATTAAAACAAAAAGTATTGAAAATAGAAAAATAAATAAATAAAAGAATGAAAAAGTTGTGAGAACGAAGGAGAATTGAGATTTGACTGAAAAGCTTGCTTTCAAAGATATAATTTCTTTTAAGGTGGATTTTTGAGAGCTTTTGGAAGAAATTGGTAATATCTTTTATTGTGAATTGAAATTTTTGAGGGTTTTTACACACATGGAGGATTATTGAGAAAGGGGTTGCACAAAAATATTGGTTTTCTACTGTTGAGTCTTCTGAAGTTTTCTATTATCATTAGTTCTTCTGAATTCTTGAAAGGTGGCTTTTCAATCTTTTGCTTGTATTATGTTGGAGAGAATTTTTTGAATAAAGAATTGGATTCAAATTCGAGCTCGGTATTCTAGAAAGGAGGTTTCGAAGCCGGAACAAGAAGATCGTCGTAGAGGCCAACAGAAACAAGCAAACATCATCAGATTCTCAAATAAGCGCGGGACTCTAGGTTTCACTTGTATTCTCTTTTAGCTTTCAGTTTCAGAGAAAAATATAAGAATAGTTAAAATATGACTTGTGTGAGAAAAGAAAACTTTAGATTGAATTAAAAATTAATGAAATAAATTAAAATATTTTCTGAAAGTTTACTGTTGTTTTCAAAAAAAAATACATCTTCTGGATTGTCCAATTTGTCTATGGGTTAGTAGGAAAGAAAACGTTTTAATCCCTCTGAAAACAAATGAAGTTTTGGTTTTATATTTAAGTATATATATATCTATGTGTATACTATCTGTATCCTCTTCTCTTGTTGATCTTGGAGAATATATATATATATATATTCTTTATTTTTATTAAATTATATTTTGTGCACTTATATTGAAAATCGTGCTTATGAAATTAAGTTTATGGCCGAAATGGCCGTTGGCATTCCGTACCCGAGAAGGGACGGAAGCTTGTCTTTTTTATAAAAAAATAAAATTAAAAATTAAAAAAAAAAATTATGTTGTATATGGGTTGGGGGGGGGCTAGGCGTACCCTCCCCCTAGGTCCATATATAGCAGTCATAATGCATGTTGTTGCATAGCGATCTAATTACAAAGCCGTTAGACTGTTGTTACAGTCCGCTATGGCCGACCTTTTGGTAATGGCATTTTATTTATATATATATATAAATATATATATATATTTAAATGTTTGTTATTTATATAAATTTTTTATTATATTTTTAAATATAGGTTAAATTTTATAGTAATATTAATATTATTTTATATATATATATATATATATATATATATATATATATATATATATATATATACATATTAATATTATTAATAATGTTTTTTTTTATGGAGTATATTATAAAATGTAGAATTCTGGAAGTATTTGAATGACAAAAAAAATTAATTAAAAATGAGAAAATTATTGTGCCTCTTTTCATAATCTTCATCGAGTTAAATTGATATGGTGTATCGGGATCACGATTTGTGTGTTATTCTATTATTGTTTTGTCTTTTATTGCGATGTCAAAACCCCATTGTAAAGTGTGAGTTCAATTTTAGTTGTTAAACTTGGTCTTCTCCAGAGGCATGATTTGCTTCCTTGGATGCTTATTCTTGTAATTTTGTGATTTGATTATTATATTATTTCAAGCTATATTAATTGAAGGGTTGTACAAGATTGTAGTCACTGTGATTACGTGTTATCGCGAGATGGGTTTGCCTTGCATGTTTTGGTTTTGAGTTATGTGCTTTATCTGTTGAGTCCAACCCTTGCCTGGTTTTGATTTATGTTAGGAGTCTTAGGGAGAGTGGCTCTTCGTGGGGCCAGCACCTCAGTTGGAGGAAGGGCCAGGAGATCCCATGAGAGCCATGCGGTGACACTCTCCACTAGACATCCATTTTCCTTGTTTCTTGTTGCCTCTGGAATTGTGTACTGAATTGTTGTTTCAGATTTATATGGAATCATGTTCTATTTATTGTTTTAGATTTATTTGGAATTTTATTTTGAACAATTGTATCAGTTCTTCTGGAATTGTATTTTTAATGTTGTTTCAGATTCTCTTGGAAGTTGATTTATGAATGTTCTTTGGTGTCTTGTTTAATTTTTTTTGCTTTGTTTAATTGTGATGAGTTTCATAGCTTTATCTTGTTATGTTTGATTCATGAACATTGATGGTTATTTCATTGTATACCTTGAGTTTGTATTTGTACTATGTTGTTTATGGAGTCAGTTTGACAATCATGGTTGAGTTAACTTCCTTGTCACCTATGAGCATGGGGGGTGAGTTATTTATAGTTCACATGGTTGAGTGGAACGTACTCTACACCCTTTGGGTTCCCCATCAGCATTCTTTGGTTGCAACATTCCTTCAGTTGGAGTTTGTTCCAGTGGATCATTTGTAATTCAAATATTATTGTACTTTGTATCATCCCACATGTTTGGGAATTGTATTGTAATTCATTCATCAAATCATGTAATGTATTGTATAACTGTTGATGTAATAGTTAGGGACTTTTGTAACATTATTGTGAGAGATTTTGTATAATTATGTAGTGATACATTCACTCTTGGTTCATGGATGTACTCTTATTCATGGTTATTATAATGTTAATGGATATGTTATTTATCATTATCTTTTACTTTTGTTATTAGTTGTTTTGCGAAGTAACCTCACGTGCCCCAGAGAATGTAACATTAAGTTGTTAATGTGCAATGTAAATGTAATTAATATGTAAATGTAATTAATGTACAAATGCATGTTTACTTTGTGTATTATTTAAAAAAAAATTGTTTGCAATGTTTGTTCTCTGGGGTTTGCACGGCAGGCGTTACATGTACATTTCTTAAGACCTCGTTCTAAAATGGACACATAAATGAATGAGAATGATATGCATTTATAAATTTCACTATTACATTTGGAGCACACTTTTCCACCCATGTAAATCTTAGAATGAATCAAATATGAGAAAGTTAATTATCAAATTGAATACCAAACAATCAACACGTAAAAACTTTTGTCATAGATAATCTTTTTATTGCATGGATGTTGAAGTTTTATATTCTATATTTTTTATCGGAGATGGAATGTTTTTGAAAAGGAAAAAAAAAGTTTTACAGGGACTTGAAACCACAGAGTTTAAACAACAAGAGATAGACAGAGAATGGACAAACAACCGGATAGCTGTCCCAAAGAAGGAAAAGACAGCAACAAAAGAAAAAAGGGCCCTAAAAAAGGACCACCCAAAAAACCAACAAACAAAACATTACATTACTCCAAGGTGTTAAGTAAATCCTCGGCTTCCTTTTCAACATTCTGCATGTCCTGTAACCCCTGCTTGAGAATTTGGATCGTATGAGATGAAGTCAGGGTCTTCCTCTTGATGTTAGCCCTGGTATGAGTCGAAATCCCTTCACCAGCCGATCTACTGCCACCCCTGTCCGCATCCAACTCCACAACCAGCGATCCCTTTTGGTTTTTTTCAAGCTTTTCCACCATCGCATTGATGATGATGGTGTTATGCCTTGCAATTTTATGATTGTTAACAACAGTAGCCCTAACGTTTTGTTCAATCTTAGACATGCTGCACTCGATGCTAGCCAATCTATCCTCCTGTAACTGTTGTCTTTTCCTCAGTAAAGGAGTTACCTATTCATCATTGTCTCCACTATTCCCACTAATTTTCTGCTCCATATCCTTAACCTTGTTGCTTAGATCAGTAACAGGACCTTTCAATTTACAGACTTCTTTCTGGGTCCATTTGAGAACGGTAAAAAGGCCATCCATACTTTTTTTCGCTATACTAACCAAATCCTCAGGCTTAAGCTTATTCAAGGCATAATTGATTTCATCCTGAATAGGGGACTCTAAATGATCATTCCCAGAATTACCAGAAGCAGGAGCACTAGGGGCCGACTCCTTACTGACCATGGGCTTGTCAGAGAGGATTTCCATAGAATTCCCTAAATACGAAACGAGTTTCATAATAGGGTTACCTTTCACACCTAGGGACAAACCAGGAGTAGGGCAACCAAGAGACGGCTGGGGATTAAGACAGGGCGGGGTGATAAAACCTGGACTAGGGCACTCAAGCAGAGGTTGTCGCTTAGGAATCGGAGATGGAATGTTTCTTTAACTAGTGTGTGAGAATTTTGGAAGCTTTAAAAGAAATGTATAAAATAGAAAATTAATAATGTGTGTCAATTTGTAATTCTTGTCATGACTCAAATTCAGTGCATTTCTTTAGAAAAATCTTATCTTTAACTATAAGACAACCTTGCAGTCTTTTCATAATCAAGGTACTCACTGCAAAAATTCGTAGGCCAAGTCCACTTGTTTAGCTTTTTAAACACAACACAGTGGCTCAATTAATTTGTGTATGACCATATTTTGTTAATCTCTAGGATGAAATTCAATCAATCATCTTGATTAGGAGCATTAGGTTTTTACAGTCCATTTTAGTGAATTTTTAATGAATCCCTTTCATATAACCCTAAGTAATTCAATCAATATTCTTTAAGAAGCCTTTCTAGTCATAAGTTTAATAAAAAAGTGGAAGAATAAAATGTATATTAGCACATGGACATACATCATGGTGGTAAGTTATTCTAATTTAGATTTGGGTTTAGTTTAAATCAATTAAATGAATTGATTGCAATTTAATATAGATGAATTTAAAATAATAATTATGAGTGTATATTTTTTGTGGGTTAATGTATTTTCAAATTAAATATTAAATTAAAAAGGTAAAGTTAATGGATGATAGTATCTATTTCTATGATCAAAGATTGAATTGTTATTTGATGTAAATTTTGAACTTTACTATTTCTAGTCTCATAAAAGTTATTTCTTTATTAGTGAAATGTTTTGGATCCTATATTCGATCTCTATTTGTCCCAAGTTAAGTCTATGGTTTTGGGTTTATTTCAGTTTTGTTGATTTGTCCTCTACACATAGATTTGGCCTTTCTCAATGTGTATTTTTACTTTGCAACTTTCTTCAATAACCTTTTTTTACTCTACTCTTTATATATATATTAACCTAGGTCAACCTTGAAAATGAGCATAATAGATTGAAGACAATAATAAAGTGTCATAGAATGATGTATGCAAATTTTTTACTCATTTTAATACACCAAGATGAAGTGTTTCACAATTAATAACTTCTTGAATACCTCTAGGATATGAGAGGATATAAAATGAGTATAAGAGAATACCTTTAAATGCAATTATATACCCTAAATCATGAAATTGTGTGTTTAGTTAGCTTACAATGACTAGTAGAATAGGCATGACTCAACCAAATTTAAGTTTTTTAATTTAATTGGTCAATCCTACAATGGTGAGGTCATCCTTACATCCATGAAAATGGCTTGGGATAGGGAATAGTTAAATCAAGTGGGTAATGGATGTGTTGAGATAGGTGCACAAATGAACATAATTAATATATAACCTAGGAAAATGTACCAAAATGTGTGTATATAAAAATTTAAGGTGTGGATAAGTGTATGAAGATGTGTGTGTATGGAGAAAGATAAAGGTTAGGGAAGTGATCCTAAATTTATACAAGGTTGCACTATTTATCAATGCGTGTAGATGTATTATGAAATTCTCCCAAAATCGACACATAAATGAATGGGAAATGACATGGATATATAAATTTTACCTTTACATTTTTTCCCCATTTTGAGATGCATATAAATCCTAGAATGATCATGTATCTTATAGTATTGAGCACTCATAAACATGCATGTAAATTAATATTTGGACACAAAAGGATATCAAAGGGGGTATATTTCCATATAAAGTAATTGACCATATATAATTTCATCATGTAGGTTCATCCTTTGGCATGCCTCTATGCAAACCTACAATATATAGTAAAAAGTATGCAATTAGTGGATTATATCACACAAATGAAACATAGATACAAACTTATGAGTTTCCTAATTATCTATGAAATAGGGTAAAAAATTTACGTGTTTAGAAAGTGATAATACTCTATTTGGCTTGGTGGCCATAGGAATGTCATGTGTTATTGACCTATCTAGTCATGGTGATGAGTCTCTTTTAGCACTTGTCACTTGTTGAAGTGATCCAAGTACAACCTCACTCATTATTTTAGCTTCAACCAATGCAAGTAATAGAGTTCCCATGCATCCACACAAAACACTACCCTCACACCTCCATACACAACTGTCATATGCAACTATGTAGTACTTATGCACATCTTGTCACCCTAAACATGGTTGCACATGTTGAACTTTAGTTAGACTATATGTGTGCAACACATGGGAAATCAATGACCACATGTTATTCTTCCATACATGCACACCAACTTGTAGCCTCTACATTATAAAGAATGATCATGCAACTAACACCATAAACATTACCACATGGTTGTGGCCACACCACATTTCACAACAAAAAAAAAGACACATTAGAAATTTGACATATGTTATCATCCTATCCACATAAACAACAAACAATACATGTTGGACACTTGTTAACATATATGTGTAAACTAGCTAATGATCTTGAATTGTGTAAATAACTACTTTGTAGACTATGTAGTGTGTTTCAAAGTGTAGTTCCTAAAATTGCACCTTGTGGAAATTTCACATTTGCGCATCTAGCTTGTCACATTTATGACAAGAACCTATAAGTCAAAATTTCATGATTTCAACTTCACAGGTGACAACGATGAAGCATTAGCAAACTGAATACTTTACTTGTGCAAAGTTTTGACTAGTAAGTGGTAGAATGTTAGGATTAAGGTTTCATTAACCTTGTAAATATTATGTATATTTTGTGTCTCAAATTTTTTTGGAAGGTGTACAAGTACACCTAGGGTGTATTTGGAGAAATAATTTATAATTTAGTTTCTCTTAGAATATTAGTATTAGTTTTCATTAACACTCATAATGAGGTGAAGCACTACAATGATAGATATAGTTGACTTTGGACTCACAAGATACAATTTCCCAATTCTAGATGCTAGGATTGAGGAGTGGAGAATGTTGTCATAATAGATGAGACCCACATGAATTGTAATCTAAAAAATAGAGGGGTGCAATTGAGGATGTGAGTAATCAAAGAGTCATGAGTTAAATATTCTTTTGCAATTACATGTATCATATGTTTGAGGATATATTGATTGTGCCCATGCAACATCCATTTGAAATCATTTATCATGTTTACTATTCTCAAAATATTCTCTCCAATTTGGGTTTGAGGTTTTTGCTAGTACCATAATTTTGGTATCCATTATTTTGATCAATCATTTATGGTTTTTCTTCTCTCTTTACAAATATAGTGGAGGTGTGATAAAGTAGATTAATATCATATTTTACAAGTGCATACTTACTACCAAAATGTTGTCAGAGTCCAAAGTGAAGAGTGTTGATGTTGTCAGAGTCCAAAGTGAAGAGTGTTGATGTGAATCTTAGCACAAGCCTAGACAAACAAAGCATCACACCATACAAAATGACAACTAGCTCAATTCCAAGTGGAAGACGCTACCATGTGGATCATTCTTATTTGCATGTTAAAAAGAAAGTATTTCAAATCATTTAAAATGATTTTTATTCACACATGCAAATCAGATTGGGAAATAAGCACGAAGAGCCCATTTATTTAAAAAGAAACATGAAAGTGGATAAAAAAGAAACTCTAATTAATTGAAATATAAAGCTATAGCATGTGGAAAGTTTTCAAAAATGAAAAACATGCAGCCAATCAAGACCGGTGTGTAGCATGCAAAAAAAGGTGACTTTCTTTCATTCTATCTTTATCCTCCATTCTCCTTATTCTAAATTCTTATATAAATATGTAATTATTTTCAAAAGAGAGGGATTTTCTTTGGGATAACTAGATAGAAGTTATTAGAATAGATATGGATAGATTTAGATTGGTTATCTCTCATTCGAGGAAAATTTTGTGCTCATTAAATTCAACAATAATATTTTGACTATGAATATGTAATTATTTTTAATAAATAAAATTCATATGTTTATTCTTATTGTGTTTTCTTATATTTTTTCAATAGATCAATTCAGATTAATATTTTAGTTATTTCATTTGCACATGCATCCTTTGTTTGAATCTAGAACTATCAAACCTTGTATAGATCAATGACTATGCTTATGTTACTTTTCATTGTTGCATACATCCCTATTCCATTCCGTGTTTCTAAACCTTGTGTGCATAATAAGTCATATACACATGAGAATATTTTTGCATTTAGTGTTTAACCCTTTTAGATTATATTTATTTTCCAATATTTTTTCTCCCTTTTATCCCCTATTAAATTGTTTATTCATTCAAGATCCTATGAAGTGTCAGATTCTAAAATCTTAGAGGTTGTTTCGCAAACCACGTCCCACACTTTCAAAGCTTCCAATGTTGATGCAAGATTGTGTTTAGGCGTAGATTTGAACATCAACAATTTTGGCACACTTGGTGGGATGTGATTCAAAGGTTTTGATTTTTGTCTCATCTAATATGATCTACTATAATGGACGATATTTGCTACTCCTAAGTCTTTAGGACAAAGAAGAGTCTATAGTGAGTGAATAACTATCAATTACCTCAAAGTACAAGCTCAAGTGACAAAGTATGAAATAAAGAATATTACAATAATTTAATTAAACAAAATACTAGAAGCTAGAATGATAAAACTATAAATTAACATATCATTTGATAAAGAAGTTCTATAAAATATAAATTACATAAAAAAAAAAAAGATAAAGACTTACAGATTCTTCCCTCAAAAGGACAGTGTCACGGCCACCAAATGACAATGCTCCTTGAGGACATTTGTGCCCCATGCTATCATCCTTGTCAAACCAAGAGTTGAAAGTCCGAAATCTATAAATACCCAACCTTCAAATCTAAAAACCTACACACAACAAGAACAAGGAAAAATGTTGGGGCTATTTTAGGGATTGCCTCAGTCAAACCCCCTTTTTGGTGATTCGACCTCCATGGATAACCATATAGATAGAAGATAGATGAGACGTAAATTGTAATAGATGAGACATGTGATCTGAACAAACCCCGTTGTGGAGGAGAACCCCTATCATGAGAAAAATAGACAAGACAAGTATATACTTGCAAATAGATGAGACAAAGTAGACAAGAGAGCGATACCAATAGTTAGTGGCTCCATCTTGGTTTAATAGATGAGACATTTATTTCTTGCAAGAGAGACTTAGTTGTTGATGAGATAAGACTTTGGTAGATATTTGCTACGAAGAGCAAGAGAGAAAAGATGTAGAAGATTGGACAAGAGAGAGTGAGAGTGAAAAGAGGAGTGTTGTGAGGCTACATGGGTAGAAGATCTATTACACTTGTGATTTTGCAGCAATGGCATGTGTCATAAGAAAAGGTCACGAAATTCCCTTACTTAAAACTTAGAAATTTTAATGATACTTGTGTACCAAATAGACATCTGCACATCGTGAAGGTGTCTAACTCAAAAATTTACAAGAAATGAGGTGACAAACTACTAACACTTTGCCATTGTCCCTTATGAAGTTGTTATCATGAAATTATGACTCACAAGGCTTTGTCATTAATACGACGAGGTGCCATAAATGTAGCAGGCTAAATGCACAAGTGTGAAATTTCCATAGGGTACAATTTTATGACACTAAATTTTTCCCCCACTTTAGTGAGTTGATTTTTTACAAAAAAATCAGCTACGCTAAAGTATAAAAGAAGGGATAAATTCAAGATCAAACATTTGAAAATTTTATGGATTTACGTGAAATAGATACTATAGAGGCTATAGAGGTCAAGTAAGTGGATACTAATTATTCCCCTAGCATTCGAGCTCAGGGAGAACTAGAGCACCTATCGTGAAGTTTCATTTTGCAAAACTCAAATACATGTCAATTTTAAAATTAGAAGAAGCTATCATGGTGAGAAGAATGCTTAAGAAAAAATTGGTGGTTCAAAATAAAAATATGATGAAGAAGTGAATGTATGCCCCCTCCCATTTTTTGCCCCAGCTAGGTGGGTTAAAAATAGGAAGGATGAAAGGAACATTTGTGCCATGAAAAATGGGTGAAAATGATGTATATATGCCCCAGGTGGGCCCATAGAAGGGTCATTTTCACTATTCATGGTGAGGATCTTGTTGAATTTATGAGAGAAGAATCATCTAAATACTCACATATGTGACTACATAGCCCCGAGGATCAAGAAGCTCCACACAACAGTAGCAGCAGGCGATGAGCTAGATGAGGTACACAAAATTTGGGCCCACCTTGTCATTTTAATACAATTTTTTAGCTTTCCATTTTCCTTGAGTAGCATAGGTGTCTAGTTGATGTGGAGGTGTTTGACTAGCATGTTTTCTTCTCAATAATACATCAACATCCTATGGCTACACTAGCATCCACCCCGTGCACTATCATCGGTCAATGTTTTGCCTTGGACGCTAATGTGTCACACATACATCTATGTGGCATGCCTCTATCCCAAAGGCACACTTAAGAAAAAATTGATGTAGAGATAAAAAATTTGGTGTGATGTAGGATGTACTGATGTGGAACTTTATTTCTTCTACAGGAGTAGTTAGAGATCCGTGAGCATGTCGACGGATCACTACTGACATTATTGCGAGACTACAACAATGAGATACATCTAGATGACCAATATTTGCTACGACAAGTTAGCTTCCAGTGGATATACACCATGCCAAAGATCTATTATCACACCTTGATGATGATGGAGCTCATGGAGCACTAGGATGCAGACACCTCTAGCTTCCACCTGCCAATGGGTGAGATGATCGTCACCCTAGAAGATGTCTTCTGCATCACTGGGCTACCTATCTGGGGATGGCAGGTAGCATATGATGAGGGTAGGATAGCGTAGTTCGACGCCTTGGATGGGAAATAGTACTGCATCAGGTGGGTGGTCCCAAGAGACACCATGGGTCATATCTATATGAGGTGGCTTGAGTAGGGGCAAGTGGCCATGCCACTCTTCCATCAAGTGATGATTGTTATAGTTTCCCTTCATTTCACAATGGATGGGAGAGGCTCGCACTTGCATGGGGGCCTTGGCCATTGCATCTGAGTGATGGAAGAGTAGGGAATTATTTTTTCTTTGGGTTAGAGTATGCTCACACATCTCTACCACAACCTTAGGTGTTATGTATAGTATGAGTACCATAGCCTCAACGTTTATAGGCTACTACAACTGTGGGCATTTGAGCACATTAGGTGTATGAGGCCAATCGGTTTCCCTCGAGGCTTCACACATAGTATTCACATGGCACATGCATATCCTCTAGTCCATGATTGGTGCTATGGTGACATTACATTTTATGGTTATAGTACAATTCTCTATGGGTAAAAGACATCAGATAGTGCCCATATAGGCGGATGGGGGTTTGTCCCACTGAAAGGTGACAACTACGGAGGGTGCAACATGATCGACTCTTGGCGGGTTGATCAAACCACATCATCATTCCTTATCACTAGCATTAGGTGGCCCAATAGTTCGGGCATATCTAGACCATTCCTCTAGTACCCCCATGTGCGTGTGGTTAGAAAGGAGCATGGTTCAAGTGGGTAATTAGCCTCATCCAACCATAGAAAACATCATAGCTAGGGACGATGGGTTAGACAATGATGATCAACCCCCAAGCCCTCAAAATTGATGATGTCAGTGTCACCCACAATTTTATAGCGTGGTGGGTGATGGTGGGTCGGACCTCAATTTTACTGATAGAAACCCTAGTGGGTAATGCTAGTGGTGGCAAGGAGGGTAAGGCGGTAGGAAGAGGAGCTCCAAAGAGGTTGAGGCAATGGAAATAGGTATCTTAACCCCCACTAGCAGTCCTAGTATCATCAGCTCCACCTAGGAGCTAGGTGGTCACACCTGTTTTAGCGATGAAAGTAGGGTCGAGCATATTACCCCCCCCCCCCCGCGCCTAATCCACACTGGTAGGTTGGGGACCCAGATATTATTGTGATACATGTTATTTCATTTCAGTGCTTTTATTTCATTTTTTCTCATATATATATATGCATGTATGTATGTGTGTATGTATTTATGTATGTTTTGATATGATCTGGTACTAATAGCATCCACTTTCTATGTGGTGGTAGTGGATACATAGGAGTGGATCACATTTATTGGGCTAATTTAGATTGTGATGATAATTTTTTATCTCCTTTAGAGGAAGAAATATGGAAAAGAATATTATAGAAGACAATGAAGAAGATTGTAGCCATAAAGAGTTTCATGTAGGCAACAATCACACTTCTTTCATTTTTTATAATAGAATTCCAATTACCTTCCCAATCATCTTGGATAGCACAATTACCTTCAAGCCAAATTTTGACATTATCTTGGATCCCAAGCATGAAGAAGAACATGCAAGTGAAGTGACCAATGATCTCATATTTTAAGGAAGTTTCCAAATACAAGCAAGAGCATGAGCTCCAATTCTTGGTATTTCCCTCTCACCCATGTCCAAATCAAGAGAAAAATGAATATCAGAGAAAATGGAATCATGGATGGAGAGAAACATTCTCGAATAGAGAGAAGCAATTTGAAAGGTATAAAGTTTTTGAATCTTTCTTGTGCAATTATCTAGTTTTTAATTAGTTCAAAAGGGATTACATGGAGGATGGTCATTAAGTAGGGCATCTATTTGGAGATTCTCATGAATGGGAATGTCCTCATTGTTTGCTTCGGTTTCTAAGGAATAATTTGTAAATCATCAACAATGGTTTTAACTTTGTAATTCCCCAAGCCATACACCTGGGAAAAAATTGACATAATTTTTTTCAAACAACACAACAACAACTAAGATATGACAACATATCACACTTGCACAACATCATGAACACAAGTATCATGTGAAATACAACACAAGGGCATTAACCACATGAATGACCTCACGATTTATATAGGAAATGTGGCACCAACAAAATATTTACCAATCATGGGATGAAGCCACCACTATTTACCAATGAGAGGGGAAAATGACACTCAAATGATGATCAAGTAGTAACCCGCAATTGTGTTTTATCACAACCTAACACAAGGGTAGGATGATGAAAGCATCAATCTTAAAATCACTCCAAGATACTCTTACAAACTTGACCAAACACCATGGAAACCCACACATATAGTGGAACAAATAGGAGCTAACATCTTTCAACTATATGACTGAACTATCAATTTTTAGAACAAGGAACAGGATGAGGGTAACAACCACCAAAAATTTAATGAATAACTAGGTAAAAAAATATCTAAACGCAATGGAAAACCTTCACAAGAGGTTTCCTTAGAGGGAGGTACAAGCACTTCACCAACTAGAATGACAACAAGTATCTTCCAAGCAACAATACACTTCCTAATAAAAATGGGTACCATAAATATTAAGATATGACACTTATTAATGAAGTAAAAACATGGGAAGGCTCTCTAGGATGAGGGAACAAATTTAGTATATTGATTTTCCTTGAGAAATTTCCAAAATTCCAAATAGATGAAAAAATAATGAAAATAAGGCATGGAAGGATACTAGCACCCATGCGAGACACTAGCACAATTGTATAGGTGTCCAAATCTAGTGGTGAAGTCCTAGTCTAGAATAGGTATCCTATTTTGGAACCAAAGTCGTAGATAGGCCTTGTAGTCATTCCTCGCATTGTAGTCTTTACTCTAGTGCTAGTGTCTTGGATAATGAGTAAAACCAAGCTCAATTTTAGTCCCCAAGACAAGCATAACCCTAAGGAACATACACATATGTGGAAAAATCACTCAATCAACATCATATGATGGATAAAAATACAAAGTGTCATTGGTCACAAACATCAATAACATAATAAGACACTAGATTATTGGGAACAAACACCAATAAAATAGACAAGACAATCTCATTGGGCATAAACACCAATGACACAAACAAAATACTCTCATTGGAGACAATCACCAATAACACAAAATAGATATAAGGACAAATACTAGTAGGGATCTATTACCTCACCTACACCATTATTTCCTCATGATCTTTAGTGCCAAATTTGGGGCATATATTTCTCAAGTGGCCTAGATACTTACATAGGTATTATTGGCCATTGAGGTCCACATCACTATTTCACTTTACCCATGTTAGGCACAATTTCCTATGTAGAGATTCATATCCAACCTACATATTGCTTTGCACACTTTACCATTTTAGATATTGTTTTCTTATTACATGATGCATTCATTATTACTATTACTTTAAATGACTTCCTAATTATATATCTATCCATAGATTGCATTTCCTTTTATGTACATTTTCCCCTCTCCTTCAATCCCTTGCATCATATACACAACCAATTTTAAAGGGGGCATACATTATCAGGGTGAAATCACAATATTGTGTCTCAATTTTTTCCCAACATGGACATTTACATCAATATTTTTAACTAAATCTTCATCTTCTGATGCCTATAGTAGCTAAACCGTTAAGAATTTGAAGATAATGTGAAATTTTAGTGATTTGTGGCAATTTGTGTGTAGATTCTAAATATATTATTTTTAAAATTTTTTGAAATAAATCATGAATCTTTCAACATCTACTTTAATAACTATTTTTAAATAGAAAACAACATTTTCAAAACGTAAAGTTTGTTTCGTACAACATAAAAAAAATTCTATAAAGAATTAAATTCTAATTTTTGAAATATAGATTCTCAACATCAATATCTAGGGAAATGATATTTTTTAATTATTTTTTGTTGCATTTTTTTTTTTACATTAATTTTTGAAGTCATTGTAACTATAATTTGGACATATGTGTGTGTCGTACAGCCTAATTTGTTGTGTATGTATCAAAATCCATTTTTTCTTTTTTGGGTGAATCAAGGACATAAATACCTAGGGAATGGGTATTTTTGATTTTTTCTTACAATGGTTTACTATTTTTCCATCTCTACACAACAAAAAGCTTGATGTTTAGAGGAAAACCTATGTTTAGTAGAAAATAAAAATTAAATACATGATAAAATGAAAATATATCAAAACTATACTAGTTGGAAAGCTCATTTTGAGAGCTACAATCTTGAAAAATATAATTTTTAAATGATGTTATTTAATCCCTCAAAAGGTAAAAAAAGTGGTTTTTTGACAACATTTTGATAGGTGTGAAGGAGACTTCGTTGTGGGTATGATTTAATACTAGAGGGGTTCTATCCAAGGGGGTTTGATCTAAGGGGGTATTTTATATCCCTCTTCAATTAAAACCCTTTACATAGAGCCTCTCAAGACTTAAACCATTAGTTTTTCTAAAAACAGTGATTTCAGGCAAAAATTAGCACGTAAAAAAAGTGACACACTATTGTGGCAACACCCATCACTAACAATTTTATGATTGAACTTTTAGGTAGTGATATGTGTTGCATAAAATCATCAAAAAAACTAATATCACATGAAATTCCATGTGCTTCATACACCTTGTCATCCCTTGGCCATTGAGCAAACCACATCATTTTCATTTTTCCAAATATGTAAAATTTCTTAATTTTACCCATCTCATGTTCTTCCAATTTCCTAGGTATTTTGTACCTATTTTTTGTTTGTTAGACAAAAGCTACTCATTTTATGTTTTCCTCTATTTTTCAAGTTTCCTTGGAGAGTGCATGTCAAATGGTGAACCTAGATCTAATGACTTCCTATAAGATCCATTAATTCATAAGGACCCCATTTTATATGTTTTTATGTCTATTTGTGAGTGTTGCACACTTTTAGATGCATGATAATTTTAGGACTCAAACATGCCTCAAAGTGGGAGTAAAATGTAAATGTGAAATTTACATACCCATGCCATTTCCCATTTAGTTTTGTTCCCATCTTAAGGAAATATCTTGATACACGTATGTATTGACAAATGATATAATCTTATACAAATTTGGTTTCATTCCCTTATCCTTTACCCATTCCTATGCATACACATTCTAATATACTTACTCCCCATCTAATCCTTATACACACATACTCTAATTATTTCATTTTACCCATACATTTACTACATGCATGCTTACACCTACCTAGAAGTAGTTGTTATACACCTAAATATGACCACTTGCATTCCTAGGGTCATTTTGTGGTTGTAGAGTTGACTCCAAGGTCTAAAAATTGAGCCTTATCTTTTTAAAAATCAAATTTAAATTTTGTTCAATTAGTCAAGTCTTTAATTTCCCTCCTTGAGCAAAGTATACAAATTATGAAATTATTTGATGGTATGTGCTACTATTTAAAGGCATTCATTAGAATTAATTTACCATCCTTAAAGGTATTAATTGAAATCTACATGTCTTCTCTCATTCTAAAGCATTAAAGGGGCAATCAATAGCAAAACATTTATATTTGGTGTACTAAAAGAAGTAACATATATATGTACATCATTCTAGAGTGCCTACTTGCTATCTTCAATCATTTTACATATATTTCTATGAGAAAACCCACCTCCTTGCAATGTAACAACCGCCCTTTCAAGACATTTTCAAATACTACTAGTTATCAAACAGAGTAGACAAAGGTTAGCAAGGCAAACACCAAAAGCATAGACACACATTGCATAAGGTTGGATCTAGATGCCGAATATGAATAAATAATCGTTGACCTATCTGAGACTTGCAAATTTCATCTTAAACAAATCACAAATCCAATATAAGACCCAAAACACTTCATTGAAAGAAAGAAAATCACACTTTCAAATCAAAGACAATCAAAATTTATGCAAAAATTTTGATCATAAAAGTAAACAATACACCCCTCTTTATATATATATTTTTTTTAAAAACATAATTATTTAATCTATTATTCTTAAATATTATTAAGAAATATAATTTAATTTAAACTTAACTAATTTCATTTAGTTAATGCACCTGGTTTAGTTAAGTTGAGAGATCCTTCAATCTAGCATATTAATAATGTTAGAACCGGCTTTGACTATAATTCCCACGTGCACTTGGAATTGTTGAAATTATTAATAGTGAGGAGACTAATTGAATAGCTGTTTACAGTGGAGGCGCATTATGTTCCCTATCGCCATCCCACCGACAAATCTATTATAAAGAAACCCGGCCTTCTCTCAACAACTACTAAGTTATAATGTTGGGTTGGGAAGTGCTCCCGGCCACGGCTTAAATTTGACGGTCGACCTTGCCTGTCAACAAATTTTTTAATGACGGTTATCTATTCAAAGGTGCCCTTAAAACATTATGATATACCTTAGTGTAAGTAAAATTATATATAAATCAAATATATATATCATTATAATTTTATATAAATTTTGACATTCTAACCAAAATCTCTTCTTTCATCTGATACAATCTTCTTAAAATTTTAATTGTATTTTATAGCAAAAATCTCTAAATACGGTCATACAGCCATCAAATTTAAGCCCTGCTCCCGGCATGTACAATTCCCACCCCTGGCCTGTCTTTAGTGCGCTTAACCAGTTCCTTGTTCCCTTGATCACTTCCCCACCCAATTCTTTATCACTTGCTTTCCCCATTATTTGGTGATCGCTGTGTGATTATTGTTCTTTATTTTGTTTAGGATCAAATGTTGTATGGGAAATAAATATTTGTCTTTTGTAAAGATAGGATGTAAATTTTTTAACAAAAAATATTTAGAAAATTAATTATATGCAATTTGATTGGATGAGGAAGTTTGAGTCATTTTTTGAGTTTTAATTGTCATACAAGAAAAGATGCTTATAAAATAATAAAATAATAACAAATTAAATATATTATGTACTGATTGGATGTTAAGATGCAAATTTTTTCACAAAAATATTTAAATGATCTTAGAATTATATAACATGAAATAAGGTTAAAATAAAAAATATTTTGTAACCTTCTAAAGAAAATATCAAAGATATGGGATGAAAATTTTGATTTTAATTATTATTTATATTATAATAAATAATATATTATATTTTATTATTATTTTTGATATAATAAATCATAAATATATTTATAACAAAATATTAAATTATGGTTGAATTAAAATAATAATATATCATAATAATCTATTATTATTATTATTATATTATAGTTTTGTAGTTTAAATTAAATGTCTTCAATTTGATGTCGATTTATAGTATTTGAATTGATTTAATATCTTCTATAATATAAATTGTTATATTAATAAATAAATTACATAACATATTATAAATATTAAAAAATATATATATTCATATAAAAATTTATATAAATATAATAAAAATAAAATATATATTATAATATTATGTTGATGTATTATATTATTAAAACATTAGAACTATATATTCTAATATTTGTTAAGGTAAACACCAAAGAAAAATAGATACTCTTTATGATATTAACAATAAAAATAAGATATGTGATTTATAAATATTAATATTATTAGAAACTTACAAATTTTTTGAGATCAAAAACATATATATAATATAATAAGGCCATGTTGCTGTGAAGTTCCTACCAAATGTGCCAGGATGGTTTTGTTCTTTGATCTGTAGACAAATTGAGAGCATCATTGGTCCAATTGAATTTGAGTCAAGCATGGAACCATTTATTTTTAAACTATTTATTTTGTACAAGGGGTACCCCTTAGAAAGGTGTATGGGTAATTATATTATTTTTCCTATTTAAACATATTGATGTGTAAACTATGTTATAGACATGTGTATTTATTGTTTACAAAGATTCATGTCATAGAGTTCACAAGTTATACTAGAAATTTTAAACATCTCATTGAGGAGTAAAAAAATTTCCTTAATTGGTTTATCTTCTAGTAGTTGTGAGTGTTTAACCCATTGTAAATGTATCCATACTGAGTTGGCATGTGATTTGGCATGTCACAAGCCTCATGCGTTCCAAATTGATTATTACAATGACAATTTGTCTAAAGACTATAGAATCACACTTTGGATGATGTTGCAAGGATATTGGTGAGTTAGACATAATGATCTTCCCAAATGTATTAGATCGTATTGAAAAATTGGTTAAAATTACATGCTAATATGTTGAGGTATGTTTGTTACAAAAGTGTTTTCCTCTTGAAAGTGTGTGATGTTATTGTAGTAGCACGTGTCAATATAGTCTTGAGAGTAGATATGGTATTAGCCCCATAGTTATTGCAAACCATGAGGATTTCGATGAGCTATTATATGGTCTCATACTTTAATCGATAGCATAGATATCAATTTTGTAATGGCCAATGGTTCCTAGCTTACTCTATTGTTGGAAATTGCTCGACATCTTGATCCATTATTAGGGTTGGTGAATCAATTGCTTCCAAAAATTAGCATTTCAAATATGTGTGTGGTCTTTAATAATAAGGACAAAGTATTGATTGTGGTGACAACCAATGCTTATGTCAAATGCAAAAGTGTGTTTTGACAAATCCATTCTCTATTGTAGAATATGTTATGATCTTCATTAGAATTGAATGGGAAGCATATAGTTAAAGTCCATAACTACACCAAACCTCTTCTACAAATTAGATATGCTCTCCTATGAAAATTTCATACTTCATCCTAGAGTGCAATGTGAAGAATAATATCTAGTGCAAGGGTAAGTGCAAAAAGATGGGGGGCCAAATAGGTGTCTTAAGTGGCCACTTTTTTCTAAAATCAGGAAATACTAACCTTGGACGTGAAATTGAGGATAGTTACACTCAAAATTTTGAGATGCAACAAAAACAAGGATTGTAGTGCTCCAAGTCTACTTTGTAAACTACTAATTTATTTTGAAAATGGTTGAGATTAAGGGGTTCAAAAGAGGGACCCACAGAAATTGGTGTTGTTTTTGTCAAAAAACATAACATATCAACTTTTGTGGGAACGTTGCATGGTGAACTTTTTTTTAGTATTTTTAAAATCGCTTTAGTGAGAAATTAGTTAGCGGTATGTAGTTGACGCACAATTTTTTTGATAATTTTTTTACTGAATATTTTATTTTTTACTAATTTTCAAAGTGGACACTTCTTGAAAAATAGAATTTTGGGCGTGCTACCCCTACAAATTTTGGAAACTAATTGGATTTTTTTTTTAATATTTTTAGAATGGAGTCTAGTTTCTAAAAATGTAACTTATTTGAAATATTGATGACCGGTTAATTTATAACGAAAAAAACACTAAACATTGCTTTTTGCCAAACAAGAGACACATAAACAAAAGAAATTATAGATCAAACGGTTAACATTGTCAAAATTAGAAAAAAATTACATCGTTGGATTGCTAAGAGAGAGCCTAACATTACCCAGGTGTTCGATTTGTTCGACATTGAAACATGTGCAATCCTGAGGGTGAGCACGAACCCGATTATGTGAAATATTGTAGAATTTGCAAAAACATGTCTATGGTCGTTGGGAAGGCCCTCCAACACTTTGGGTTGGTATTCCAAGGAAAATACCAAGCCTAAGGCTTGGGGATTCCCAAAGCAAGATATGATGCGAGTGTGTCATAATGTGCTCGTGTTATATCTTAGTTTTGACATGGTTTTTGCATTTTTGTGGGACATGTCTAGCAAGACATAACGCAAGTGTGTTATAACACGCTTGCGTTATGTCTTGATTTATATTAAATGCTACTCTATTGAATGTGTTTTTATATATTTGTATGTACATGTATGCTTGTATGTCATGCATGTATGTATGCATGCTTGTATGTATGTATGTATGCCTATATGTATGTATGTATGTATCAATGCATGCATGTATGTATGCCTATATATGTATGTATGTATGTAAGATTGTATGTACATATGTACATGCATTCTTGTATGTAGATATGTATTATGCTTGTATGTATGTATGTATTTATGTATGTCTTTAGAGGGAGGGAGAATTTTATGAGAGAGAGAGAGAGAGTTGTCTAGGTAGCATGGGAGGGAGAGAGGGAGGGAGAGACCTGAGAGAGAGAGAGAGAGGTAGTCAGAGAGAGTCTTGAGAGAGGGAGAAGGGGTGGAAGGGAGAGACTAAGAGAGAGGGAGTGGGAAAGAAGGGGTTGGAGTGAGAGGGACTTAGCTAACTAGGTAGGGTGGGAGGGATAGAGGGAGAGAGAAAGAGGGCGGGTGTGAGAGAGAATTGAGAGAGAGGGGGAGAGGGAGAGAAAGATAGAGTTATGTAGATAGGGTGCTAGAGGGAGAGACTTGAGAGTGTGAGATGGGTGAGAGGGAGAGACTTGAGAGATAGGTAGTGAGAGGGAGTGCAAGAGAGAGGGAGTGGTAGAGAGGGAGTGTGAGAGTGAGAGACCTAAGAGAGGGATAGGGAGATGGTGTGGGAGGGAGTGACCTATGAGAGAGGGGGTGGAGTGAGAGGGGTTTATCTAGGTAGGGTGGGAGGGATAGATAGAGAGAGGGGGGTGAGAGATAGAGTTACCTAGGTAGGGTGCCAGAGGGAGAAACCCAAGAGAGAAAAGGGGTGGAAGGGAGAGACCTGAGAGATAGGGAGAGAGAGGGAGTGATGGAGAGGTAGTGGGAGGGAGATAAAGATAGATAGATAGAGGGAGTGAGAGAGAATGGTAGGGATTGATTGAGTGAGAGGTATGTAGAAAGAGGGAGAGGGTAGATAGAGACAATTAGAGAGGGTAGGAAAGAGGGAGGGCGAGAGGTGAGATGTATAGATGGGGAGAAAGGGATAGGGGTTGAGGGTATAGGGTTGAGGGATTAGGGTGGAGGACCTATAGGGTTGATGGTTTAGGGTATTGGGTTTAGGGTATAGGGTTGAGGGATTAGGGTTGAGGGTAGAGGGTGTTGGGCTAAGGGTAGAGGGTAGAATTTTTAAGGGTTTAGGGTTAAAGGGTTTAGGGTTGAGGGTAGATGGTCTAGGGTATAGGTTTGAGGGTATAGGGTTGAAGGATTAGGTTGAGGGTCCAATGTAAAGGGTAGAGAGTACAGGGGTTGAGGGTTTAGGGTTTAAGGGTTGAGGGTTGAGGATCCAATGTATAGTGTAGAGGGTTGAGAATTGAGGATATAAGGTTGAGGACCTATAGGGTTGATGGTTTAGAGTATTGGGTTGAGGGTATAGAGTTGAGGGATTAGGGTTGAGGGTACATATGGTTGAAGGATTGGGGTTGAGGGTCCAATGTATAGGGTAGAGGGTATAGGGGTTGAGGGTTTAGGGTTGAGGGTTGAGGGATTAAGGATTGAGGGTTGACAATTGAGGGTTGAGGGTCTAATGTAGAGGGTAGAGGGTTTAAGGGTTTAGGGTTGAGGGCTTAAGGTTGAGGGTAGAGGATTGAGGGATTAGGGTTGAGGGTCCAATGTATAAGGTAGAGGGTATAGGGGTTGAGGGATTAGGGTTTATGGGTTAGGGGTTGAGGGTAGAGGGATTAAGGGTTGAGGGATTAGGGTAGAGAGTTTACTTTGGTTTAAGGGTTTAAGGGTTGAGGGATTAGGGTAGAGGGTAGAGGGTTTAAGGGTTTAGGGTTTAAGGGTTGAGGATTTAGAATTTAGGGTTGAGTGTTTAAGGGTTGATGGTATACAGTTGAGGGATTAGGTAGAGAGGGAGGGATGGAGGGAGGGAGAGATGGAGGGATACGTGAGATAGAGAGAAGGAGAGAAGAGGAAGGAGGGATGAGATATATGAGGGTTGAGGATCCAATTTATAGGGCAGAGGGTTGAGAATTGAGGGTATAGGGTTGAGGACCTATAGGGTGATGATTTAGGGTATTAGGTTGAGGGTATAGGGTGAGGACCTATAGGGTTGATGATTTAGGTATTAGGTTGAGGGTATAGGGTTGAGGGTAGAGGGTAGAAGGTTTAAGGGTTTAGGCTGAGGGTTTACGTGGGAGGGTTTAGGGTATAGGTTTGAGGGTGTATGGTTGAAGGATTAGGTTGAGGGTTTAGGGTTTAAGGTTGAGGATTGAGGGATTAGAGTTTAAGGGTTGAGGGATTAGGTAGAGAGTTTACTTGGGTTTAAGGGGTTGATGGATTATGGTTGAGGGTAGAGGGTTTAGGGTTTAGGGTTTAGGGTTCAGGGTTTAGGGTTGAGTGTTTAAGGGTTTAAGGGTTGAGGGTATACGGTTGAGGGATTAGGGTAGAGAGGGAGGGATGGATGGAGGGGAGAGATGGGGGGATAAGTGAGATAGAGGGAGGAGAGAAGAGGGGGGACAAAGATATATGAGGGTTGAGGATCCAATGTATAGGGTAGAGGGTTGAGAATTGAGGGTATAGGGTTGAGGACCTATAGGGTTGATAGTTTAGGGTATTGGGTTGAGGGTATAGGGTTGAGGATACATATGGTTGAAGGATTAGGGTTGAGGGTCCAATGTATAGGGTAAAGGGTATAGAGGTTGAGGGTTGAGGGTTGAGAATTAAGGGTATTGTGATATGAAATGTTGATATAGAAACATACACAATTGATTTCAGAATCACTAGTTGTGATTTGAAGCGTCGATATAAAAACATACAGAATTAATTTCAGAAACTTTGATATAAAAACATATACAATTGATTTCAGAAACAACCTTTGAAATACCTCCAAATTTGAAATAATACTGTTTTGTTTTGAGCATGAAGTCTGAGTTAGAATTAACTTAAGAGTTGTACCATCTGTGCTCAAGTTTTCCTTTTTTTTTCCAAATTTTTGTAGTAACTGTGTGTTTGTTTCAAGCAATGATCATTATAATGCTAATAGCCATTATAGACTCCTTAAGACCACCTACATGTGGCCCCCAGCAACAAGCTTTGGGAAGATGCGATGCTCCTGCCAAGGGACAGTACGCAGTTCTGTATCTTTATTTCGCCTTAACAATTGCAGCATCGGCATGAGGAGTAAGATACAATACAGCGGCTTTTGGAGCAGATCAGTTTGAAAAGGGTAGTGCAAAAGGAATGATACAGATTCAGGTTTTCTTTAACTGGTATTATTGTGTGCTATTTGCTTCAATCGTGATAGCCTCCACTGTAATTGTGTATATTCAATCCAGTGTAAGCTGGGCAACGGGATTTGCGCTGTGTGTGATACTGAAAGGAATATCCCTGGTATTTTTCTTCTCGGGGACAAAGTTATACATTCGCGTCCGTCCAGAGGGCAGCGCTTACACAGGGCTTGCCCAAGTGGTAGTGGCGTGCCTCAGAAAAAGGCATCTGCCATTTCCTTCCAATGAAGAGGATTTATACAATGGAGGGAGAATTGAGTCAGGGCTTCCCCTTACACAGCAGCTCAGGTATTTATCTTTCACCTCAATATTTGTTTGCCTCAAGAATTTTTTTAGAATAAGTTATGCAGTAGTCTTCGTAAGTTAAGAGTGATGAATAAAACCCAGAGAAATATATTTTCGATTTAGAGTTACAAATTGATTACAGAGATTGTTCTCACTGTATATTCTCTTACTTTCTTTACCTTATTCTGTTCTTTTCCACATCTCTGCTGCTGCAGCAGTTTTCTCTAGTTTTTCTTTCTCAACACTTCTTTTCTGTAAATTTTTTTTTTTTTTTTTTGTTGCTTTTCTCATCCTTTTCAAAATCACCTACCAACAATAAATTTCCCACAAAATTGAACTGTTATTCAATCTCTCAACTCAAAATAAAAACTTATGGACTGATAAAACAATTCCTGAACTATGTAATTCTTCTGGAGTTTCAGGTTACTAACAACAGCAATCATGTACAAACTGCTAACAGGTTTCTCAACATAGCAGTCATAAAAACACCGGAAGACTTTTCCTCAGATGGGCTTATAAACCAGAACACATGGAGACTCTCCACAGTTGAGCAAGTAGAACAGCTTAAATCCATTCTGAAAACATTGGTAATCTGGTCTTGTACAGTCATCCCAGCCATTATGTCTTCACAGCAGATCACATTCTCAGTCTTACAGGCACTGACAATGGACGGGCATCTGGGTTCCCATTTCAAAATACCAGCAGCTTCCTACGTTGTCTTGAATATCCTGGCCTCTGCAATAACATTACCACTCTATGACAAAGTGGTGGTTCCCTTGGCAGAAAGCAAGGGGATAAAAATAACACAGCTGAGAAGATCAGGCACAGGCATGGTTATTGAAACAGTAGCAATGGCAGTAGCCGCCATGGTGGAAAAAAAGCGCTTGAATGCAGTCCATGAGAACCGTCTTGCAGAGGAATCAGCACTATGGACAGTTCCTCAACATGTCCAAAAACTGATTCTAAGCACAGGGAAAACTGATTTCTTCTATGCTGAATTTCCAAAAACAGTACGCAGCACAGCCACAGCTTTGGTCGCTGCAGGGCTTGCGGCGGGCTTCTATTTCAGGAGTTTGTTGGTCTGTGTTATTCATAAAAACAGCGACTGGCTTGCAAATAACATAAACGAGGGTCGTCTTGATTACTTCTACGCTCTTCTCTGCGTAATGGGGGTCGTGAATTTGGCCTACTACTCAGCATGCGCTCGCTGGTATAAATACAAGGATATATGGTTCCAATGACGACGCCCCTCCTTGAAAAATTACAGGTTTTTTTTTCAACTTTCGTAAACGATCTTTGTTTTGTTCACGAGTGAAGCAGTTAAAAATTGCATGGCAGCATAATGGAATTGTCTATGCAGGTGACAATTTGCCCTATTGACCGTATTTATTAATTAATTCAAAATAAAAAATGAAAGCACTTTTTATTTTGAATTAATTAATAAATACGGTGAATGGTGCAAATTGTCACCTGCATAAACATTGCCCAGCATAATTGCCAAAATAAAGCCAGCAGTGTTAATAAAAAAATAATAAATTTATATTTTTATGGTTTCTGAATAGATTCTAGGGGTGTGATCTTTTCCACCATCTTTTTAAAAATGTTTAACGTTATTTTATAAATGATAATTTATATTTATTAAAAATAATAATAATAATTTAATTTATTCAATATTATTTTTTAATTAATTTATATTTATGATTACATCGAGATCATAGTATTAATATCACCTTTTATTTTCTAAGTCAAGAGTATAGATTATGAGAAACCATCTTTAAGCAAGTTTTTCAATCATAAGTTTAATAAAATGTGGAAAACGAAATAATAACTTAGAACATGGGCTTGTATTATAGTTGTAAGTTATTATGATTTGGGTACTTCAAATATTTATAAGAGAAAAGAAAATAAAATAAAATTTCTTCAACTTAGTTTAATTCAATTAAATGAATTGATTATAATTTAATACAAATGAATTTAGAGTAATAATTAAGAGTATCATTTTTTTAGGTTAATATGTTATAAAATTAATTATTAGGTTTAAAAATTAAATATAATGGATAATGGTATCTAAATCTATGATTAAAGATTGAGTGTAATGTGATGCAAATTTTGAATTTTACTATTTCTAGTCTAGTAAAAGTTATTTATCTATAAGTGAAATTTTTTGCATCCTATGTTGAACCTTGTTTTGTCCCAAGTTAAGTCCATGGGTTTTAGATTATTTCATAATTGCTAATTTTTCCTCTGTATATAAATTTGATCTTTCTCAATGTGTATTTTTGTTTTGCAACTCACTTCAATAATCTTTGTCTATTTTGCTCCTTTTTTTATCTCTAGGGATTGATAGTGTTTAAAAATACAATAGAAGAATTGTTATGTCAAAGGGGGTGTGTTCACCTAGGTCAACCTTGAAAATGAGTATAATAGATTGAAGGCAACAAGAAAGTGATCTAGAATGATGTATGTGGATTTGTTACTCCTTTTAATACACCAAGATGGTTTTTTTCTATTAATAAATTCTTGAATAACTCTAGGGTAAGAGAGGACATTCAAATATAAGAGGATGTGAAATGAGTGCAAATGAATTCCTTCAAATACAAGTATATAGTACCAAATCATGTAAATGTGTGTTAGTTGGCTTACAATGACTAGTAGAATAGGCATGAATTATCCAAATTTAAGTTTTAAAGTTTTAATGGTGAAATGACATGGGATAGGGAAATGCTTAAAATCAAGCGAGTAATAGATGTATTGAGATAGGTGCACAAATGGACATAATTTATGTAGAATCTAGATGAATGTATGAAAATGTGTGTGTAAAAATAAGGTGTGGATAAGTGTATGAAAATGTATTTATATGGGGAAGATAAAGTTAAGGAAGTGTGCCCAACTTTCCAAAAGATTGCACCATTTTTCAATGTGTATACATGTTTTAAGACATTCTCCTAAAATAAACACATAAATGAATGAAAATGATATGGATATATAAATTTCATTATTATATTTCGATCACACTTTGAGATGCATTTAAATCCTAGAATAAATTAGATACAAGAGAGTTCATTATCGAATTGAATAAGAAGATCAAAACTTCAAAAAAATAATAAGATATACCATAGAATAACTTTACAATTTTTGTCTTCATTCTATTCTACATTTTCCATAAAAAATAGGAGTTTTTTTGTGAGAATTTTTGGAAGTTTTAAGAGAAATCTATGAAATAAAAAATTAATAATGCATGTTAATTCAACAATTCTTGTCGTGACTGAGATTCAACGCAATTCACTAGACAAGTCTTTTTTGTCAAGTGTAAAACAAACTTGAAATATTTTCATAATTAAGGTATGGGAGAGGGGCTAGTGGTTGTGTAGGGTCCAATAGTCGTGCAGTCAATTGTGATTATAATACACGATCTTACCACATACTTATACTATATTTGTAAATAAATAGTCCAAATCTAAATTAAAAAAACCAAATGTTGATCAAAAGTGGACCCATACTTGAACACATGAGAACCTTTGAATGTTATATAAAAAAACATAAATACATTCATGAAGAAGCGAAATAAGTATTTTTTGTCTCAAATAAAATATCATAACTATCCACTATAAGTGTGTCATTTAAAAAATAAAATTCTCATTTAATAAAATAAGACACTCATTTACAAGCAACAAATGGTATTTTTTTGTTCAACTATTGGGGGTCCTATGATTAAGTTTTAGTTGAATCTTTAAAATGTCAATTTTTAGACACTTCTTAATAGATGTGTTGATGTGGCAAGTTCCATGATGAGTCACACCTCCAAACCTTAGTTATAGATAGATATGAAGCCAATCCACCTTTCAAAAAAAAAGTGAAGGTTCTACAATATTCTACTCAATCGCTACATGTTAACAAAGTTAGCGCACACAAATACTGGCCCCTCTCCCCTACTCACTATAAAAATCCATAGGCCATGTTTAGTTCATTACTATATGACTGTATTAATGAAAACATTTGTATAGGAAAATATTTTTGGGGGGTTTAGTTTAAATCAATGAAATTTTTGTGATTTAAAGTGAATTTAAAAGAATAATTAAGAGTGTATGATTTTTTGGATTAATGAATTCTAAAATTAAATATTAAGTTAAAAAATAATAGTTTTATGATCAAAGATTGAGTGTCATTTGATGTTAATTTTGAACTTTATTATTTCTAGTCCCATAAAAGCTATCTTTTTGTTAGTGAAATGTTTTGGATCTTATGTTGAACCTCTATTTTGATCTGAGTTGAGTTCATGGGTTTGGGGTTATATCACACTTGTTTATTTTTCATTTATACATAGAATCTAGATTTGACCTTGCTCAATGTGTATTTTTGGTTTTGCAGCTTGCTTCAATAATCATTTTCGATTTGTAGGGATTGTCAAATTTTTAAAACACCTTGAGGGAATTGTTATGCCACAAGAGGGAAAGTTGACCTAGGTCAACCTCAAAAATGAATGTAATATATTGAAGTCAACAATAAAGTTCTCTAGAATGATATATGTAGATTTGTTACTCATTCTAAGATACCAAGATGAAGTTTTTTTCTATTGATAACTTCTTGAATACCTCTAGCATAAGAGAGGATGATCAAATAACAGAGGATGTAAAATTAGTACAAATGAATGCCTTTAAATGTAAGTATATACCTCCAAATCATGAAAATGTGTGTATAGTTGGATTATAATGACTAGTAGAATAGGCATGACTCAACCAAATTTAAGTTGTAAAACTTAATTGATCAAGTCTACAATGGTGAGGTCAATCTCACATCCATGATAATGAGTTGGGATAGGGAAACATGGTTAAATCAAATGGGTAATGGATGTATTGACATAGGTGCACAAATGAACATAACTAATATATAACCTAGAAAAATGTATCAGAATGTGTATATAAAAATAAGGGGTAGATAAGTGTATTAAGATGTGTGTGTATGGGAAAATATATTCATAAAAATAGCGATTGGCTTGCAAATAACATAAATGGTGGTCATCTTGATTACTTTTATGTTTTTCTCTATGTAATGGGAGTCGTGAATTTTTGCTACATCACATGTGCTCAATGGTATAAATACTAGCATATTATATTATATATATGTGTGACATGTGTGTGTGTATGTATACGTATATGTAGGGTTGATGCAAGAAGTTGGGTTCAATAAAAGCTCAAAAAGTGGAAGTGTTTGTCCTATTTTTCATAATTTGTCACACTTGGACTTAAAATTTGAGGCACTTACATAATGAATCTTGAAAAACGTCAGTAATATGAAATTTATCATTTTGAATGTAGTTTTCAAATATGTAATTTATTCAAATACCCAGATGATAGAAATTAAATTTTGATAGGGATGTATAAAAACCACTTTTAAAGTCTTTTTTTACCATACCATGCACCTGTACAAACACCACTTTTTGACCCAAATAAAAGTATTTTGCTAATTACTTTTGGGGAAAGAGAGCTAACAACATGAAGATTGATGAGGATATTTTTTTGTAATTTTTTTTTAATCTTCTTTTTTATTGAATTTTTATTGGCCTTAATTGTTGTTTTTAAAAATCAATCTGTACGGACAACATAATTGGAACTAAACTAAACATTTTTTTAATCTTTCTTTTTTTCATTGTGTAGAGAATTTTCTAAGTATTGATGCCATATAATTTTTTTATAAGAAACTTAACCAAAAAAAAGTTATTAAAAAATTAAAAAAATCTTACATTTCAAGTTTATGGACTAGTTTGCTTAGAAATTAATTAAAAATAACAAATATAATCCAATATTAATAAAAATTGTATATTTGGAAACTAGAAATTGTGTTCTATAATGGGTTTTAATTTCATAGAATGA